>JANAVB010019588.1:0-42979 GCA_029216955.1 Iris pallida | reverse complement strand
GAAAGAGACTCTGCCGAATTTTTCCAGAATTTCCGGTCAGGAATTTGGTTCGAAGAATTAGGCAGAACCATTCCTTTGGTTTGCTAATCTAGACTCGTGCTTACTTGTTTTGGATATAGTGGTCTGATTCCAGTACTTGCTAGGTAGACTCTTGACTAGATTAGTCGCCTAGTTTTTGACCTGTCTTGTCCGTCGGATAGCATAAGGAACGCAGTTCCACCTGGGAGATGGTCTGCAACCTGGTCCTTGTTTGGTTTAAGGGTTGTGGATCTGCTCCCGAGCGGTTCACGCAATCCTTGCCACTTTTCTGGCGACATTTAATTATATATTCTTATCCCCTGACTATTCATTCTAAGAGTTATCCTAGTCTAGCCAGCTAGGACTGATAGTTGACCTATGTGTCGGGATTTGTGATTTTGGATATATCTAAGGGTTGAGTACTAGGGAGAGTATGATCTCGAGAATATTGATTGATAGACTCACGTGGACTCTTGGATAGTATTACTATTCCTTTTGAGGATGTTTTAATTTGATCGAACATGACTGTGGATTCTTGGATTTTGATGATCGCGAATATTTCGCAGAACGAGGAGAATATTGAGGGTATTATTATATGATTTTTACTCGACTTTCCAAACGCCCAAAACTTGAATGGATTATTATGTCTTGGCAGTTGAGAAGTTTGTTTCCCAATAGCTTGTGATCATTGATTCAGAGGATTTCTTGTGATCATTGACTCAGAGGATTATTGTGAGCCAGAGAGACAAGCATTGTTATGGTGATGAGCTTGGTATTTGGTGATTTTCTTTCATGACGTGATATTCACTCCATCATGGATGGAAGACTCTTGCTAGATTGATCTGGTGGATGGACCGACTTGATGATTGGAGCTGTAGGCTCCCATATATTTTTGAGATAATATTGTGGTAGAGATTCTAATCTTGTACTTGACCTGATATCCATGCCACGATGTGGGCAGATGATTTCTTGTGACTGACAAATTTATCCTTGTCCCCGACATGACTACTTGTACCCGGGCTATAAGTTCAGCTTACCCTTTGAGGTACTGGCCCTGACTTTGCACTGCGGTTCCCCTTGTTTACTAGCACTTTGAGGTGCTACTTCCATGATTATATGGCATCGCGATGCCATCCTAATTTTCTAGCTATATTATATGATTACCTGTACGGGTACCCCGGTATTTGGACTATAGTCTTAGGGTGGTCAGGATTGATTGATTGCTTGTGCATTACGCTACGGATGAATCACAACTGGGACTATATGTGCCGAGGTTGATTCTTACTTAGCGTTCCCGTACTGAGGTACGACATCTAGGAGGGTGATCATGTGAGCACGACATGTGATCCCGGATACATGTATGGATAATCTAGGCAACTTAAAATTGTAGAAGCATTGGGAGGAAACTGAATCCGAGATCGTGCAATACTAGCCTTAATACAGACATTAGTCATGATTTGCAAGCTGGCCACCACAGATGTTGTTACCATTCGCACTAGCGGATGGCTATATCCGGCTACTACTTATGTACTATGTACTTCTCCTGCTTGCACGGTGGCCTTACGAGGGATCGGTGCTCTTCTTACATACTATACTTGCCCCGCTAGCCCTGTTGGGAAGCACGATCTGAGGATTCCCATACTTGCATTATTAGGGTAACCCAACCTCCACATAGACAGCCGTAGGCATTTGAGTGGCCGATTATTCATATAATTGTTTGGCTTGTTGCTCGCCCAGTCGACTGATATCGAGTTCCAGTTGGCGATGCAGGTATTATTGGATATTAGGGAGATTGTGATGATTGTTGGTTATTTAGCTACATTAGTTGTGGATTGTTATCGTGCGTTGGTACCGCACGACCCTACCCTCATTTGCTATTTATATGTTCTGCTTTATACTTTATCCTGCTTGCTTTTCTTCGCCCGTCCTTGAGCCTTCCTTTCTGGTACTTGCTAAGATTGGCCTGACCAACCCTGGATTGTTCCCAGATTGCCTGTGATCGACCCTGTGGATCTTCCAGACTCGACTTGGAGGATGTGCTTCAGTTCCCGACCAGGCTAGGAACTGTGGGAAGGTATACTAGTCTACATTATTATCCTATACTGTAGATTCCTGATTTTCATATGAGTATTTCCTGCTTTCTATATGATTATTGTAAAACCCCTAATTTTTTTATTTTTTTATTAAATTTGGTACTGATTTAAAATTTTGTATTGTATGTCGCATAGTCGTATTGTACGTCGTGCACGAAATTTTATTTTTCGTTGTTACTCGTCGAGTGCGAATATGTACGACGTACATATTTTAGAAAAATATTTTTTTCTATTTTGTTATACACTTTCAAAATATTATATAATTATTATTCTTGCTATAAAAAGCCTTTTGTTTTTAGCAGTTATTAATCATAAATAATATTTTATTGTATACTAGGAAAAGCATAATCATGTATACATTATTTGTGCATACATATTTTTCGTAATTATTTATTAGTCTATTTTAAATAAAATGTAGTTTTCAGATTTATTAATATTAATATTTTATTATTCAAAAAGATATTTAAAAATATTTATTATTTTGAAATTATTATTATTGGTATTTTGAAAAATATATTTGGAAGTTATTGTGGCCATTTAAATCTTTATTTGATTTTTGATTTATTTAAATAGATTAAATTAATATCCATAATTGGAATTTGAGTTATCTTATTTGATTTTAAAATAAAAGATAAGATTTAATTAGATTTGAATTGGATTTGGATTTGATTGATTTTAAATTAGTAGCAATTATCTATTAGGGATTTAAATTTTTCTAATCCTATTCAAATGGGAATTCCCACATCCGATAAATAGGCAGGTACTCATCCATGTATTTATATTCTCCAAATTCCACAAGCCACAAATATTTCTACCACAAACGTGCGTGCATCGTGTCCGTGTTCCCCGTCCAATTCTTATTCCATCATTTTTTTACATATACATTATTCTCTCTCGTGTCGACAACCCCGACACAATACAAATTCCCAATTTTCGATCTCCAAATACCTAAACCTAATCCCCAAATCTTTAACCTAATTTCCAAATTCCTAGTTCCTAATCTAAACCTAACCCTAAACCAAAATTTGCCGCAGCCTCTGTCCCTCCGCCTGTGTCCGGCCACCAACCATCTTCATCACCAGCAACCATCTCTCCCAGCCCTTAGATCTGATCCTTCTACCAGTATGCGGCCTCACCGGCGACCGTACCCCCTTGTCCTCGACTTCAACGACCCTCCTGCTCGCCCGACCCAGCCACACCAGGACCATCCACATCCTAGTCGAGAGTTTACAGTCATAGACACCACAGTCTTCCTCTTCGGTTCTGCACCGCCGATGACCCCGTACTACAATCATAGACACCACAGTCTTCCTCTTCGGTTCTGCACCGCCGATGACCCCGTACTGACCCAATTTTACGCCACCGCCACACACCTCGGCACCCGCCTTCACACCAACAGCCTCCGGCGATCTCGCCTCCATCACCGCCACCACACATGCCAACCACCACGGCCACCGGCCGGAAACCCCAACCACCACAGCAAAACGCAAAGAAAAAGAATCGAGACTCTCACCTGTCCCCTGCCTCGTCGCTCCGCGTCGACCGCTGCGCCGAGCCGAACTCCGCGTCTCGCCCGACGCGTCCACCGTGGCGAGCGCCCTTCGCGCTCGATTATCCGATGCCGTCCGACCCCGCCGACCCTGTCGCGGAGAGCTCCGCCGCGCGCTCCGTAGCTGAGCGCCCGACGATCCTCTCCATGAGCCGCCGAAACCATGGCCTCGCCCCAGTGACCGGAGCCTCTCCTCGTGCGCCCCGATCCACCGTACGAGCCACCAAGCGTGAGACCCAAAGCTCGAGATCTGGTCCCAGATCTGAGTGACCCCCGCCCGAGCCCGCGCCGTTGACGCCGCCGTTGAAGCCTCGCCGCCGCCGCGGGATCCCTCACCTCTGGCAACCGCACGGCTTGAGCGAGCCCCCGACGACCCCCTCTCCTCCGTCCTTCCTCAGCCTCCCGATCGCCTCCTTTCCTCTCCGCGCTCGGCGCCCGTCCGCCGACCCAGCGCCGAGCCCAACCCGCTCTCTCGTCTTTTCTCACTTTTTCTGCCTCTTCTCTCGCTCTTTTTCTCTTTTTAAGGAGCACCAGTAGCTGCATTGTTTTTATTTTATTTTATTTTATTTTTTTGTTAGTTTTACTAGTTACTTTGTAGCTGCATTGAATTTTTTTATTTTTTTTTGTTAGGTTTTTACTACTTGCTTTGTTAGAGCAGCAGTAGCTGCATTGATTTTATATTTTGATTTGTTTTATTGTTTATTTTATTTACAAATTGTTTTGTTTTGCTCTGTGTAGATTCTATTATTATTAATCCTATTATTATTATTATTATTATTATATTATTTCATTGTTATATATTTTACTGTTACAGTAGTAGCAACATATCTCTCTAATTATATTCTACTTATTCATAATTTTGGAATAAAAATATCGATACGTTTAAATATTTGTAAGAAATGTATCATTAAATTAGTTTTAGTATTAGGTAAATTTGACCTACAAATTATTTTGGCAAAAGTAGTTTTTTGTTTTTGTTTGTTTTGAGGCTTTAATATTTATATAAATACTTTGAATAAGAAAAACCTAGTTTTCAGATTACAGAGTAATTACTAAGTTTTTTCCAATAAGTATTTAACTTCCTTTAAGTAACAAAATAGAATTTTTTCTCTACTTATATATTTTATTTGGACAACTTAGATTTTTGGCTAAATGACGATTTTAGATTTTTTTTATTACTTGTCTAAAAATTCATTTTGACTAAACCAAAATATAGTTTTTAAGTATTATAAATAGCCTTCTAAAATGATCTTTATGACTTTAAGTATTTTTCTATGAATATCTTTGAAACTAGTTTTTTGTTTGCTATAATTTCAAAATCTATATATACTGTTTGTCCAATTTCCTTCGACTATCCTTCCGTCCGTGACCAATCCCATTCTCCCTATACCCTAGCCAACTCCGTACCTACCTTATGTCCACCCTAACTAATTGACCCTTCTGGACCCCAATGGAACTGTCCATGCCACAACTCGAGGTCACCATGCATAGTGGTTGTACTGAAGTCGCAGTTCATGCCAGCTTGATCATTGGAGCACACCAGGCGTACTATCAGGCAAGACACCTTGCCATAGCTGTTTACTTATTTTAGCTCATATTTTATGCATTGTTTATTTTCTTTATGCAAAATAAACTGTGATACATGGCATAACCTGTTAGAACTTACTGTTCATTTATATTCTTGCTATGTATTATTTTTCTTACACATTAAACCTAGATTTAAGGGACCACCTTGTGTTGCATACATTGGCCTTGCGTTGTACCAGAAGTTGTGTGTCGTATGTAGAACACGGACGTGCGTGATTGGCTGGCCACCAGTACGTACAAGCCGTGCGGTAGGAATAACCGCTAATAGAGGTTGCATGCTTAGTTTGACTTAGCGGTTATAGAGGTTTTCTGTTGTGGATACACATAGTAGGCATTGGACGGGGAGGACAATTCCTTAGCGTATGGGCTTCGATGCACTTTTCCTTTTGTAACCCGTGAGCTCCGTCGAGACACGGGTCAGATTACCCATGATTACTGACGGCCACTGGCGATTCTGCGGAACGTCATGCTCTTACTGATGGAGCCTCTGGTGCCCAAGGGGGGACTATGTCGATCCTATTCAGCCAGGGCCCATGCATAGGAAGGATTGTTCTTAACTACATTTCACTTAGAACGGTTAGGCACCTTTATCCGTTAGGTACGAGTACTTTTGGTTTGGGTACTTATATCTGACCGTGGCTTGGAATAATAATTTGTCGCGGATTAGTTGTCACATCTTGTCCTTATTTGGTTGTAGTGTGACTTACTACTTCGATAAGAAGGTATTGAACCTTGTTGGTCCGGATACCATATTGGATTCATAGCATGGAAAGATACGTTACCGTGAATTAGTTTACCATCTCCTGTCCTGTTTGGTTGGGGGGATGGTACGCTCGTTCAATAGTGTGTATTGGACCATGTTATAATTCAATTGACTTTTATTTGAGCAATATTTATTCAGTTTATATGGCATGATATATGTGTCTTGTTACGTCCCTCTGAGGACCTGGTTATCTCGCCAGGTGTGTGCTCTTGTCTTTCGCAGGTGCTCTAGCTCTAGCCGTGTCCTCTCTATTTCTTCGAGGATGATTGCACATGGATCGTCTTTGCTTCGTCGCCGAAATTATATCTTTTTTATGTATTTTTACTTCACTTGTTGGTAGTGGATTTGTCTCCGCCCAACATATTGTATCAAAACAATTCATTATCATTATATGATATCTTTTATTCATTTATTTGTGTGGATGAGATTAGTTATGGTTCTACTGTATTTTACAGCTTATGTATTCATATAGATTTCATATATTGGAGTGTACTTTGTATGAGTACAGCTGGCATGTCTACGTTCCTAGTCTTACGTATTTTGGGACTGGGGCGTTACATATTTTTGTGTGGCCCATGCAGGTCAAGATAAATTATTTGGTTACTTTACCGTACCAAACAAGCTTGCGAATAGGATTAGAAGTCTAGGATCTCATCCACATACTTGACCTCTTTCCTTGATTCCATTTCGAACTATCGTTCGACTCATCGATTGCATCTTGCTTGATTCCTCCTATCATTATTCTTATCTTCGCTTCGTGCTTGCTAGAGAATGACCCTACTAGTTAGATGTCCCAAACACCTTAGCTTAATTCTTTAAGTTGGGTAGAATGCCCCACGACTTGACACACCCTTGACCATTAAGGGAATACAAATATTATTATCTAAACCGTGGAAAGTTAACCCATTTGGTCAACCAAACCTTGGTCAATAAAACCGTAGAATGGTAGTATATAAACACAAGACTTAGATTCTTATGACTCTTAGACTATTCATATTTTCTTATTTAATCTACCCTCGTGCCTATGTTTTACTATCTAGACTAATGATGCTAATATAGCCTAGTATTTGCAAGCTAATTCTTTTATCAAGCTTGTTTCAAGACATGTTATTTGGGCATGTCCCTAACATATGGTCTAATCAGAACCGTTACATGATGGTCTGATCAACCAAGTGCACTTTGGTTCGCTTATATCGATCGTTCTACGTGGATGACGACATAGCTAAACTTGTCCTTTAGAGTCCCATCCGCGACTGCCTTGACAACTCCTTTTGAAATTTTCGATCGTCCTTGAACCACGTATTCGTACTCGATAATATGCCTTTTGAACTCCTTATTGCTTTCGTCTTCACCTATTTTAGAAGGACAAAGACATTATACTAGAACTTCTTCTAGCCTTCCCATCGATTATGACCATACCGTATTATTTTCTTTGATCTAGATCACGAATTCTTACGGCATGATTTTTTTATTGGTTGGTCCCCATCGATATCGCTTGTGTCTCCTCACCCCTACTAATTCTTAATTTCGAGGACGAATTCTTTTAAGTTGGGTAGGATGTAAAACCCCTAAATTTCTACTATTTTTTATTAAATTTGGTACTGATTTAAAATTTTGTATTGTACGTCGCATAGTCGTATTGTACGTCGCGCACGAAATTTTATTTTCGTAGTTGCTCGTCGAGTGCGAATATGTACGAGCGTACATATTTTAGAAAATATTTTTTTCTATTTTATTATACACTTTCAAAATATTATATAATTATTATTTTTGCTATAAAAAGCCTTTGTTTTTAGCAGTTATTAATCGTAATAATATTTTATTGTATACTAGGAAACATAATCATGTATGCATTATTTGTGCATACATATATTTCGTAATATATATTAGTCTATTTTAAATAAAAATATAATTTTTGAGATTTATTATATTAATATTTTATTATTCAAAAAGATATTTAAAAATTTATTATTTTCAAATTATTATTGGTATTTTGAAAAATATATTTGGAAGTTATTGTGGCCATTTAATCTTTATTTGATTTTTGGATTTATTTAAATAGATTAAATTAATATCCATAATTGGAATTTGAGTTATCTTATTTGATTTTGAAATAAAAGATAAGATTTAATTAGATTTGAATTGGATTTGGATTTGGATTTGATTGATTTTAAATTGTAGCGGTTATCTATTAGGGATTTAAATCTTTTTCTAATCCTATCCAAATGGGAATTCCCACATCCTATAAAAGGCAGGTACTCATCCATGTATTTCTATTCTCCAAATTCCACAAGCCATAAATATTTCTACCACAAACGTGCGTGCATCGTGTCCGTGTTCTCCGTCCAATTCTATTCCATCATTTTTTACATATACATTATTCTCTCTCGTGTTGACAACCCCGACACAATATAAATTCCTAATTTTCGATCTCCAAATACCTAACCCTAATCCCCAAATCTTTAACCTAATTTTCAAATTCCTAGTTCCTAATCTAAACCTAACCCTAAACCAAAATTGCCGCAGCCTCTGTCCCGCCGCCTGTGTCCGGCCACCCAACCATCTTCATCACCAGCAACCATCTCTCCCAGACCTTAGATCTGATCCTTCCACCAGTACGCGGCCTCACCGACGATCGCACCCCCTTGTCCTCGACTTCATCGACCCCTCCTGCTCGCCCGACCCAGCCACACCAGGACCATCCCCATCCTAGTCGAGAGTTTACATTCATAGACACCACAGTCTTCCTCTTCGGTTCTGTACCGCCGATGACCCCGTACTGACCCGATTTTACGCCACCACCAACACCTCGGCACCCTCGTCACACCAACAGCCTCCGGCGATCTCGTCTCCATCACCGCCACCACACGCACAAACACCACGGCCACCGGCCGTAACCCCAACCACCACAGCAAAATGCAAAAGAAAAAGAATCAAAACTCTCACATGTCCCCCGCCTCGTCGCTCCGGCGTCGACTGCTGCGCCGAGCCAAACTCCACGTCTCGCCCGACGTGTCCCCGTGGCGAGCGCCCTTCGCGCTCGATTATCCGACGCCGTCTGACCCCGCCGACCCTGTCGTGGAGAGCTTCGCCGGCGCCCTACTAGCTGAGCGCCCGACGATCCTCTCCATGAGCCGCCGAAACCATGGCCTCGCCCCAGCGACCGGAGCCTCTCCTCGTGCGCCCCGATCCACCGTACGAGCCACCAAGCGGTGAGACCCAAAGCTCGAGATTTGGTCCGCCAGATCTGAGCGACCCCGCCCGGAGCCCCTGCCGTTGATGCCGCCGTTGAAGCCTCGCCGCCGCCGCGGGATCCCTCGTCTCCGGCGTCGCACGGCCTGGAGGAGAGCGCCCCGACGACCCCTCTCTCTCCGTCCTTTCTCAGCCTCCCGATCGCCTCCTTTCCTCTCCGCGCTCGGCGCCCATCCGCCGACCCAGTGCCGAGCCCAACCCGCTCTCTCGTCTCTTTTTCACTTTTTTCGCCTCTTCTCTCTCTCTCTCTTTCCCTTTTTCTAAGGAGCAGCAGTAGCTGCATTGTTTTTTATTTTATTTTATTTTTTTGTTAGTTTTTACTAGTTACTTTGTAGCTGCATTGAATCTTTTTTATTTTATTTTTGTTAGGTTTTTACTACTTGCTTTGTTAGAGCAGCAGTAGCTGCATTGATTTTATATTTTTGATTTGTTTAATTGTTTATTTATTTACAAATTGTTTTGTTTTGCTCTGTAAGTAGATTCTATTATTATTAATCCTATTATTATTATTATTATTATTAGTATTATTTCATTGTTATATATTTTACTGATTACAGTAGTAGCAACATCTCTCTCTCTCTAATTATATTCTACTTATTCATAATTTTGGAATAAAAATATCGATACGTTTAAATATTTGTAAGAAATGTATCATTAAATTGGTTTATAGTATTATAGGTAAATTTGACCTACAAATTATTTTGGCAAAAGTAGTTTTTTGTTTTTGTTTTGTTTTGAGGCTTTAAGTATTTATATAAAATACTTTGAATAAGAAAAACCTAGTTTCCAGATTACAGAGTAATTACTAAGTATTTTCCAATAAGTATTTAACTTCCTTTAAGTAACAAAATAGAGTTTTTTCTCTACTTATATATTTTATTTGGACAACTTAGATTTTTGGCTAAATGACGATTTTAGATTTTTTTTAGTACTTGTCTGAAAATCTATTTTGACTAAACCAAAATATAGTTTTCAAGTATTATAAATAGCCTTCTAAAAACGATCTTTATGACTTTAAGTATTTTTCTATGAATATCTTTGAAACTAGTTTTTTTTGCTATAATTTTCAAAAATCGTATATATACTCTTTCTCCAATTTCCTTCGACTATCCTTCTGTCCGTGACCAATCCCATTCTCCCTATACCCTAGCCAACTCCGTACCTACTTTATGTCCACCCTAACTAATTTGACCCTTTTAGACCCAATGGAACTGTCCATGCCACCACTCGAGGTCACCATGCATAGTGGTTGCACCGAAGTCGCAGTTCATTCCAGCTTGATCTTTGCAGCACACCAGGCGTACTATCATGGAAGACACCTTGCCATTAGCTGTTTACTTATTTTAGCTCATATTTCATGCATTGTTCATTATTTTCTTTATGCAAAATAAACTGTGATACATGGCATAACCTTTAGAACTTACTGTTCATTTATATTCTTGCTATGTATTATTTTTCTTATACATTAAACATAGATTTAAGGGACCACCTTGTGTGTTGCATACATTGGCCTTGACACATTGTACCACGAAGTTGTGTGTCACATGTAGAACACGAACTTGCGTGATTGGCTGGCCACCAGTACGTACAAGCCGTACGGTAGGAATAACTGCTAATAGAGGTTGCATGCTTAGTTTGACTTAGCAGTTATAAAGGTTTTCTGTTGTGGATACAACATAGTAGGCATTAGGCGGGGATGACAATTCCTTAGCATTTGGGCTTCGATGCACTTTCCCTTTTGTAACCCGTGAGCTCCGCCGGAGACGCGGGTCAGATTACCCATGATTACTGACGGCCACTGGCGATTCTGCGGAACGTCATGCTCATACTGATGGGGCTACTGGTGCCCAAGGGGGGACTATGTCGATTCTATTCAGCCAGGGCCCATGCGTAGAAAGGATTATTCTTAACTACATTTCACTTAGAACGGTTAGGCACCTTTATCCGTTAGGTACGAGTACTTTTGGTTTGGGTACTTGTATCTGACCGTGGCTTGGAACAATAACTTGTCGCGGATTAGTTTGTCACATCTTGTCCTTGTTTGGTTGTAGGTGTGACTTTCTACTTCGATGAGAAGGTATTGTAAAACCCCTAATTTTGTTAATTATTTATTTATTTATTAGACTTAAAAATGAATTTATGCAATGCATGGTTTTATTTATTTTTTTATGACCCGGTTTGGCCAATTCAGCCCGAACTGGGCCTGGACCAAATTTAAGTCCAAGTAGACATGTGGTGTGATCAATGACGACCATGGATGCATATTTTATGGGTGTAAAATATTTCTAAATTTATTTTAAGGTTTAGGAGTATATTTTCTAAATATTAATTAGTGGTACAAAAATTTACGTTTTTATTATTTAATAATGTGTTACAAAATGGTACATTTTTTTGGGTCCAAATGAGGGTGTGTGGTAAAGTTCGCCCGTGGGAATAATTTTTATTATTTTATTATTACTAAAGTTATTTTTGGTGAAAATTTGATAGGCATTTTATTATTGTTGATATTATGTGATATTATCATTATTGCCTTTTTGGCAATTTAAATTTGTGTATATATCTAAAAAAATATATTTTAGATGCATCATATATATAGTTAGATAATATTAAACTTTATTCAAATTGGTGGAGATTTAATAAACATGTTTTTCTATTTAAATATTATTATTTTTAGTTGATTTATTAAGGATTTAAATTTTATATATATATGTAGATATGTGTAAATATATTATATAATTGGATAGTGAATTTTAAATGATATTTAATTTTTAAATAGATTTTTGGTGTATATATATATATATATATATATATATATATATATATATATATATATATATATATATATTTAAAAAGATTTTGAAAAAGATTGGATAGATAAGAGAAATATATATATATATATATTTTTTTGGATAGATAAGAGAAATATATATATATATATATATATATATATATATATATATATATATATATATATATATATATATATATATATATAAAGGGGTGGTCGCCCCCCCCCCCTCCCCGACCACCACACAACAAAGTAATAGCAGCTTTGTGCCCCCCCTTATTTCGTAGCAACAACAGCTACTAAGGGTTGGCGACCCCCTTTAATATATAGTGGCCGAATATATATATGCCATATATATATATACTTTATATATAACAAAAGCAACCCACAACTACATCTATTGCCACCACCTTCAAACCCTAATTTCTTCTTCCTCCTCTCTCCTCCATCCTCCTCCCTCTCCTCGGCGTGCGTGCCAGTCTCGCCGGAGCGACAACATCTCCGCCTCCCGGTCGTCACGACGACGACAACAACAACAATAGATTCCCACTTTATGGTAACCTACTTTTCCAATCGATTTCTCCTTCAATTCTAATCCGATTGTAGATCCGTAAATTCATGTAGATAACCCACATGATCTTCTTTCATCACCTTCAAATATATTTATTTATTCGGCAATAAATTTTAGTTTTAATTAAATTTAAAATCTCGAAAAAATCAGTTTTTATAAAACTTAAAAACCCCGGTACGAGATACGTCCCGACAAACCGGGCCACCCCATCGCAAACCGAAAGTACCGAAAGGTCCGTATCGAATTTGTGGACATGCGAGAATTGACGGAATTCAAATTGGTTGCGTGTGCGCAACGAATTTGGTCCGTATTCGTCGTATTTTTGCGTATCGGGCATTTTCGATATTTTCCAATTACTTTGTGCACACTCATCAAATCGCGACGAAACTTGCGCCATTGGACTCAAAATATTTTTCTGGTCCTGTATGCCAAGTTTGGTCCGATTCTGAGACCGTTGACTGGGACGCTATTTTGGTGGGCCCACAATCCCACTCAACGGGCGATTTTGTGCACAGCCTACCGAAATCCAAAATTGGACATACCGTTGGGTTCGTCTCATCAAAACAAATCCGTAGACATGTAGTTTGACGACATTAGAGACCGTAGGTTCTGGTGCGCATTTTGGTGAAAAGCAGGTCCAACGGCGGACATCGTTTTGATCCGAAATTACGATTTTGCCCCTGTTCCAGAATTTAACTTTTGGACAGGCATTTCCTAGGTATATCTTTTATTCCAAACTCATTCGTGATGTTTGTTTCAGCATCCGGAGCTTCTTGTGGATTTTGACTTTCGTGTTGACGATTCTGATTGTTGGATTTTGCTTCTTCTCGCACCACCCTCAGGCAAGATACTTTGCCATTATACTGTTTATATTCAGTTGCATTTTATTACATTTCACTGTTCGTTATTTTCAGTTCTTGTAGTTCTTGATTTATTGTCTACACAGTGATATTAGATATACTTTGTTATTATCATTTGATTGCATATGGACTTAGAGTTAAGAGACTGCCGTTGTAGTGTATTGCATATACCTCGACACCGTTGTACCACGAAGATGTGTGAGATGAGTAGCATGTAGAGGTTCTTGTATTTGGACTGATCCCCCATGTGCATGCGTTAGGGCTAACCGCTAATAGAGGCGTGTTAGGAGAGTTAGCAATTAGTAGCGATACATGGTCGTGGATGCGATTTGACAGGTCCATTGGGTGGGGAGAACATTTTCTTATCATATGGGCTTCTATTGCACTTCCCTTATAACCCGGAAGCTCCGCTGGAGATACGGGTATGAGCCTCTCAGGTTGGCCACTGTCGTTTTTCAACGTCATGCTCTCGGTCACTGGTGCCCAAGTGGGGACTATACCAGATCCTATTTACAGCCAGGGCTCATCCGACGAAAGGTTTGTTCTTAACTGCATGTTCACTTTAGTATGGTTAGAGTACCTTATTTATGTCTTGTCACTTTCTTTGATTGTGGCATATTTTATATTCAGTATTTATATGGCATGTTTATTGTATCTTGTTACATCCCTCTGAGGACCTGGTTATATCTCCAGGTGTGTGCTTCTGTGATTTTGCTGGTGTTCTAGCCAAGACAGTGATCTTCTCCATTCTTTCGAAGATGGTTGCGCTTGGTTCGTCTCGTTATTTTATCGATCACTTCTTGTACATTTTGTTTAAGATAGTTGGTAGTGGACTTTGTCTCCGCCCAACGATTGTATACATGACAAATTCAAAGGAGCTTTATATCATTTATTTATCTAGTGGATGAGATTTAGTTATTATGGTTCTACTGCATTTTACAGCTTATGTATTCATACGAGGTTTCCATATATTGGAGTATACTTCGTATGTATATAGCTGGCATGTCTATGTACCTAGTCCTACGTATTTTGGGACTGGGGCGTTACAGGTATTGAACCTTGTTGGGTTTCGGATACCATATTGGATTCATAGCATGGAAAGATACGTTACCGTGAATTAGTTTACCATCTCCTGTCCTTGTTTGGTTGGAGGGATGGTACGCTCGTTCAATAGGTGTGTATTGGACCATGTTATAATTCAATTGACTTTTTTATTTGAGCAATATTTATTCAGTTTATATGGCATGATATTATGTGTCTTCTTACGTCCCTATGAGGACCTGGTTATCTCGTCAGGTGTGTGCTCTTGTCTTTCGCAGGTGCTCTAGCTCTAGCCGTGATCCTCTCTATTTCTTCGAGGATGATTGCACTTGGATCGCCTTCGCTTCGCTCGTCGAAATCATTTATTTTCTCATTTATTTTTACTTTACTTGTTGTTAGTGGATTTGTCTCCGCCCAACATATTATATCAAGACAATTCATTAACATTATATGATATCTTTTATTCATTTATTTTGTATTGATGAGATTAGTTATGGTTCTACTGCATTTTACAGCTTATGTATTCATATGAGGTTTCCATATATTGGAGTGTACTTCGTATGAGTACAGCCGGCATGTCTACGTTCCTAGTCCTACGTATTTTGGGACTGGGGCGTTACAATTATCTCTCTTGATGTTGTTTTATTGTGATTTGACTGTGGACATGAGATCGGATTTAGGCCATAGATTGATTGCATGGTAGGATGCCCAGCAAGACTTGACAGTCGTCATCGCCGTATAGCGTATTCGTACCTTATAAGGTGTAGCTGGCCGACGTCCGTCCCCGTATTTCGGTACTGGGGCATGACAATGGACGTGTAGGCTTTGACGGAATTCAAATTGATTGCGTGTGCGCGACGAATTTGATGCGTATCCGTCGAAATTCACCATACCGGCCTTTTTGTAAATTCTCTAATTACTTTATGCACGTTCGTCAAATCGAGATGAAACTGGCGTCAGCAGGACCATATTATTTTTTCTGGTCCAGTATGCCAAGTTTGGTCCGATTCTGAGACAATTGATCGGATCACCATTTTGTGGGCCCTACAATCCGATCCAATGGGCGAAATGGTGCACGGCCCGCCGGAATCCAACTTTGGACATACGGTTGGGTTTGTCTCCTCAAATCGGACCCGTAGACATGTAGTTTATGACTTTAGAGACCGTAGGTACTGGCACACTTTTCGGTAAAAAACGGGTCCAACGACGGATATCGTTTTGACACGAAATTACGATTTTGCCCCTGTTCCGGAATTGGACTTTCGGACAGGCATTTTCTAGACATATCTTTTATACCAAACATGTTCGTGATGTTTATTTGAGCATCCGGAGCACTTTATGGATTTTGACTTTCTTGCTGACGATTCTGTCTGTTGGATTTTGCTACTTCTGGCACCACCCTCAGGTACGATACCTTTCCATTAGCTGTCTATTTATTTTAGCTCATATTTTATGTATTTACTTATTATTTACTTTTTGCAAAATAAACTCTGTTACATTGCCTGATTAGATAAAATTTTACTGTTCAGTTCTATTTTCTGCTATGTACTATTTTCTTGTACATTGAACTTAGATTTAAGGGACCACCCTTTGTGTGTTGTATACATAGGCATTGGCACATTTGTACCATATTTTTATGAGTCGCATATAGAACTCAAAAATGCATGACTGGCTGGCCACCAGCACGTATAAGCCGTGCGATAGGATTAACCGCTAATAGTGTTGCATGTTTAGTTCGACTTAGCGATTAATAGGGATTATGTATTGTGGATACAACATAGTAGACATAGGACGGGGAGAACAGTTCCTTAATGCATGGGCCATCTTTGCACTTCCCTTATTAGACCTGTGAGCTCCGCCGGAGACATGGGGCCACTGATGCCCTCTAACGTTCGCGAAACGTTATGGACGAACCCATTATACTGATGCCCTCTGACGTTCATAGGAGCGTTATGGACGTAGGCACTTGATTCCCGAGGAGGGACAATGCCTAATACCTATAGCTAGAGTGCCCATGCGTAGAAGGTTGTTCTTAAACTGTATTTCACTTAGACTGGTTTGGCACCCTTATTCGTTAGGTATAAGTACTCTTGGTTTGGGTACTTGGATCTGATCGTGGCTTGAAACAATAACTTATCGCGGACTAGTTTGCCACATCTTGTCCTTGTTTGGTTGTAGGTGTGGCTCACTGCTTCGATGAGAAGGTGTTGAACCTTGTTGTGGTCCGGATACCATATTGGATTCGTGACTTGGAATGATACTTCATCGTGGGTTAGTGTGCCATCTCCTGTCCTTGTTTGGTTGGAGGGATGGTACGCTAATCCAAAGGTGGAGTGTTGGACCATGTTATGATCCGATTGACTTATTATTGAGTAGTATTTATTCAGTTTATATGGCATGATATTGTGTATCTTGTTATGTCCCTCTGAGGACCTGGTTCTCTCTCCAGGTGTGTGTTCTTGTCTCCCGCATGTATTCTAGCCGAGGTCGCGATCTTCTCATTCCCTTCGAAGATGACGTGTCTTGGATCTTTTCTTGCTACTCTCGACAAATCCTTTTATTTTCCATGTATTTCTTTTCTTGTTTGTTGGTAGTGGATTTGTCTCCGCCCAACATATTGTATAAAGACAAATCATGGTTATTATATGGTATCTTTTATTCCTTTATTTTTGGATGAGATTAGTTAGCCTTGGTTTTACTGCATTTACAACTTATGTATACATACGAGAATTTCATGTATTGGAGCGTACTTTGTACTTATACAGCTGGCATGTCTACGTTCTTAGTCCTAAGTATTTTGGGACTGGGGCATTACAATTCTTATTGTGGAATGAGTTATAGGTTGCCTTGCCATGATTCGGCACGTGATACCATAGTCTAGACAGCGTTTACATATTCGAGATGGGCTGGAGTTCGCTCGATATGTAGCTGGCTTGCTCACGAGCTCGCGTCCGAAAAGCGGGGGCGGTTCGTGACATTTATGTTCTTGGATTTGTATAAATAGACTTCCTCATTCTTCATAAATGTTTATCCGCTTGAGCCATAAATTTCCTATGTGCCCGAGAGCTCCACCATAACTCTATTAAGCTTTCATTTCACAAAGTGTTAGAGTTATTTCAAAGAGTTGTAACCTAGATCTTCCAAGTGTTTAAGAAGATCAAAATCTTTTCTCTTGTATTTTGAAATTGATAAGCCTTCAGATAAAAACTGGTGTGTAAGAAGTTGACGAGTCTTCGGTTCAAAGCTCGTGATGTACTATTTACTCAAATAGTAGATTAAAGCCAGAGGGAGTTCCGGAACTAGAGTGCCCCAAGGAAGGATACCATGATACATCAGGTGTTTGATCTCTTCTCTCTTTTGAATTAATATTTACTTTACATATTATTGTTGATAATTATTTTATTACCCTATTCATCCCCGTAGGGTTCTACAATTGGTATCAGAGCTTGGTCTCTTGATTTGGATTTACTTCCTTATATGATTAATAGATACTAACCCTAGTCTCAACTTATTCTGTAATGAGGGGAACTCCACAGATAGACCTCCCCTAATTGATGGAACCAACTACAACTATTAAAATATTAGGATGAACATCTACTTAAAATCCTTAGATTTTGAATGGTATTCCTAAATCTTCCATAGTTATTGATGAAGTTATTTCGGAGACACTTATGGCAAATTTTTTTGAAACCGATAAGAAAGTTCACACACAAGGGCATAAGTAAAAGAATCTAAGCTTCGTAGACTCAATCAAGAGTATGAATCTTTCAAAATGAAGATGAGCCTATTACTTCTATGTTTACTAGACTCTTTGATATTTTAACCCTCTTTTTCTCTCAGTAAGGAATATCCAACTCATGAAAAGATTCGAAAGATTCTCAAGGGACTTACTAAAGGATGAAATTCCAAAGCCACCGCCATCATCAAGGAAACAACCTTACCACCATGAACCTTGAGACTCTAGAAAAATTGATGACCTACGAGCTGGACATGAAGGACCAAGAAGAAGCCACTATGCAAAAGAAGAAGAAAGAAAAGATCAATAAGAAAGAAAAATCTCTTGCCCTGAAGGCCATCAAGCTTTTCTCGAAGGATGACTCCGATGATGATTCAGATGACGAAGAAATCACCCTCACCACCAGACACTTCAAAAAGTTTCTCAAGTTCAATAAAGCAAATCGTTCAAGAAGGGACACCGATGAAGAATTGCTTACTACAACTGCAAAAATTGGACACATCAAGTGGGACTACCCAGTGGCAAGAAGGGAACTTGGCAAGTATGAAAAGCCCAACAAAGGAATATCATCTTCACGAAAGTACGCTAATACTAACATTTGGTGCGAGAGTGATGCTGGTGACTCGGACATTGACAAAGAATGCAAACACATCATAAATGTTTGTCTTGTGACAATAGAGTCAAATGAGGTACTTGATGACTTCTTTATGAATGCTCTTTCATATACTAAGTTAGAAAATGCCATTCTTGAACTATACGATGAACACAAATTGTTGAGGAGTAAAGATAGAAAACCTCTAAAAGAGATTGATGCTCTTAAACAAGAAGTAGAAAAACTCTCTAATATCATTCATGATATAAAAGGGAAAACTCTTGCTTTTGACACTGATGAGATTGAATCACCTAGACTTAAGATTCAAGTAGCGTTAGACGACATCAACAAAAAGGTAATTGAATGTCAAACACAAGGAGGGATATGACATTGCTAAGAAAAAGACACTTGTCGCAAACCAAAGGGAATATGCAACCTCTATCAAATACAATGATGTTCTTGCAAAATGCAAGTAACACGATGATAGAATTATAAGTTACCGAAATACATGAAACCATAGTCAAAGGTACACCAGTAAACATCACAATACTAGCTACAGAAGCCACACTCACACAACACACCACATACCTTATCCCCAAAAAGGTGCATACACATAAAGGACCCTTTATGAAGAAAAATACGAACTCAACACATCATGCTTTTTACTATAGTCACCACAAAAATCATAGTAGAACACCCCACGCTCAAAACACTAACTTGCTTTCTTCTAGATTGTGGCACCCACCACGAGCCATATTTCGGTTTACTTGGGCACACATCTCACTACTGTCAAATGAAAAAGCATGTTGATATGAGAATGCTAAAATGGGTTTCTAAAACTAACAATCAAGGACAAGTCTCACCTTCAACTTATGTTGTAGGTGAACCCTCCATCGCATGCTAGAAGCAAGTGGATCCTCGATAGCGGTTGCTCATGGCATATGACCAGGGATGTCTCACTTTTTGCAACGTTATCGATGAAAAAGGAAGGACACGTATCCGGTAATAACTTAAGGGGATACATTATTGGACATGATTATATTGGCTCCCCTCCTTACCTTTGCATTAAAAATGTTTGGCTTGTCACAAATCTGAAGCACATTCTTCTTAGCATTTGTCATCTCACGGATAATCGTTATGGAGTTAACTTTGCTAAACACAAATTCTTTATTTATGATAGTACAAATGGTTCTACTATGTAAGAAGGGATTAGAAAAGACAACATTTATGTCTTTTATCTCATTAAAAGTATTAATAATGACAGCTGCTTAGTAGTGAAAAATGATGAGAGTTGGCTGTGGCGCATGAGACTTGGAGACGCCGACATGGATAGCATCTTCCGACTGGCCACCAAGAAACTAGTTAGAGGGCTCTCAAATATTCCATTCAAGAATGACATGATATATGAGGAATGCGAGAAGAGTATGTTAACTAAATCCTCCTTCAAGTCTACAACTCGGTGAGCCTACTAGACCCCTTCAACTTATTCATGTAGATTTATTCGATCCTAATAGAGTATCTAGTCGTGGTGGTAAACTTTATACTTTTGTTTTGGTGGATGACTTTTCAAGATTTACTTTGATTATTTTCTTGCAAATAAGAGTGATACCTTTCGAGAATTTGTTTCCTTTTGTAAACGTGGTGAAAATGAGAAAGGCATTATGATCAACACAATTAGAAGTGATCATGGAGGTGAATTTGATAATGCCGATTTTAAAAACTTTTGTATTAAAAATGGTTTTGGTCATGATTTTGCTGGCCCAAGAACTCAACAACAAAATGGTATAGTAGAAAGAAAGAATAGAACCCTCGGTGATATGGCTAGGGTCATGTTAAACCAATACAACCTCCCTCAATATTGCTGGGCGTAAGCCGTTAACACGACATATTATATTACAAATAGGGTCTTCATTAGACCTATTTCTAAGAAAACTCCTTATGAGCTTTGGTTTGACAAAATTCTATCTATTTAATATTTTAAAGTTTTTGGATGCAAATGCTTTATATTGAATACCAAAGATAACCTAGGAAAATTAAAGAAAAGACCTATGAAGGTATATTCCTTGGTTATTCAATAAATAGTAAGGATTTTTGTGTCTTTAACAAAAGAAGTCTGTTGTCTAACAGTCGATCAATGTCCCTTTTGACGAACTCAACACTTCTACATCTAGCTCCCTAACCGATGTTGATGACATCTCTTATGGCTTGGAAAATTCTTCTCTTAGAGATACAAGTGCTCCTTCATCTAGTAATGAAGTTGAGATCTCTTCACCTAGAATTTCTTTAACTATAGAGACTTTTGCAAATGGTCTCCCCAAAGAATAAAGATTTATCACTCATCCAAGGAACTTATTATTGATGACCCCTCCTCACGAGTTAGCACTCGATCCTCTATACGAGGTCACTGTACAAATATGGCTTTTATTTCTTAAATAAAGCCTAAAAATATCAATGATGTTTTTAATGATAAATTTTGGATTCATTCAATGCAAGAAGAGCTCAATCAATTCGAGAGAAACAACATTTGGGAAGTCGTTCCTAAGCCCCACAACTACCTTATTATTGGGACAAAATAGGTGTTTAGAAATAATCTTAATGAGGATGGGATCATAACTCGTACAAAAGTCTGATTGGTTGCTTAAGGCTATAACCAAGAGAAAGATATTGATTATAAAGAAACCTATGCACCGACTGCTCGTCTCGAATTCATTCGAATGCTTTTTTGCTTGTACTTGTTTTAATGAGTTTAAACTTTTGCAAACGGATGTCAGAAGTATATTTTCGAATGGTGTTACTAAATAAGAGGTGTATGTCAAGCAACCTCCTGGCTTTGAAATTTTTTAATTTTTAGATCATGTTTTAAATTAGACAAAGCCCTCTATGGCCTCAAACAAGCTCCTCGTGCTTGGTATGAGCGTCTTAGCATAATGGGACACCACTTTTTTTATAAAATCTCACAATGGAACACTTTTATTAGTTCAAATATATGTAGATGACATCATTTTTGGTTCCACTAACAAAACACTTGGTGAAGATTTTGCAAAAGTCACGCAAGATGAGTTTGAAATGAGCATGATGGGAGAATTATCTTTCTTTTTTGGATGACAAATCAAGCAAGGACCTCGAGGCCCTTTCATAAATCAAGCCAAATACACCAAGGATCTTCTTGAACGCTTTGAACTGGATACATCCAAATCAATGATAACTCCTATGGCCACTACAATGAAGCTTGGTCAAGATGATGATGGTGTATCAATCGACATTCGTAAGTATCGAGGTATGATCGATAACTTACTCTATTTAACGACAAGTCGTCCCAATATCATGTTTAGTGTTTGACTATGTGTACAATACCAAGCAAATCTAAAGAATCACACTTATGTGCCGTTAAACACATTTTTTGGTATCTCAAGGCACCATTAATAGAGGATTTTGGTATCCAAAATATCCATCCTTTAAGCTTATCAGCTACTCGGATGCAAACTTTGCCGGATGTAAGGTTGACTAAAAAAGCACTAGCGGCACATGCCAATTCCTTGGAAAATTCTTGGGCTCATGGTTTAGTAAGAAACAAAATTCGGTTGCCCTATCTACAACTGAGGCCGAATATATTGCGGCTGGATGTTGTTGTGCACAAATTCTTTGGATGACTCATACACTTGTTGACTGCAGGATTTTCTCTAATGGCATCTCTATCAAGTGTGACAATATTAGCTTTTTTAATCTTACTAAAAATCCTGTTTGTCACTCTCGTATAAAATATATTAAGATCCAACACCACTTTTTACGTGATCATTAACTAAAAGAAGAAAATCATCTTAAATTTATTGACACTGAGCATCAATTTCCTGATATCTTTACCAAACCTCTTGCCAAAGATCGTTTGTCGTTCATTTATCGAGAGATTAGGCTTCTCGAAAAATCCTTTTGATTATCATTTCACTACATCAAAAAATTCAAAGGAATTTTGCGGTGAACCATCGGACTATCCGATTGGCAACAAAATGTTTCTATGATTCATTCGAATAATTTCTCGGATCTATGTGGAAAATCGATTAATTTTTGACAATTAATATTCGGCATAGATTGCTCCGAATCTGACTACTCGTCTCCCCATAAATTTACTTTTAACCTAACATATTTACTGTGTTCTTACCTTCGATAAGATTTTCTGGCAGATTTTTATATATTTTTGCCGAATTTTTCGAACGAAACATCAAGGGAAAAACACGAACGGCTGTGCCTCTTCCTTTTTCTAAAAATCTTTTTTCAACTCTTTATCTACCCTCATTGAAACACCCTTAATCTGATATAAACCCTTCCTTCATCTTCCTATTATCACCTATAACGCCCCAGTCCCAAAATACTTAGGACTAAATAGGTAGACATGCCAGATGCATACATACGAAGTATATGGGATCCTCGTATGTATACATAAGCTATAAAATGCAGTAAACCACGACACACTAAATCTCATCCACAAATATAAAGGAATAATGATAGAAATCAACTATAAGTTGTTATTTGTACAAGACTTTGGGCGGAGACAAATCCACTACCAACTATTTAAAAGAGAAGAAATATAATAAAGATAAAGAAATTTGTTGGGCGAAGCAAAAGACGAGCAAAGTACAATAATCTTCGAAAGAGTAGATCATGGCCTTGGCTAGAGCACCTGCAGAAAGTCACAAAGCACACACCTAGAGAGTTCACCAGGTCCTTAGAGGGACGTAACAAGATACAAGAAACAACATGCCATAATAAACTGAATATAATATGTCAAATGCCACAAGTAAAGTAAAATAGTCCCAGTCGTAACAAGGCCCAATATCTCATTATCGAAACAGTGGACTACCCGTACAACCAAACAGGGACAAGCACACTATTCTGCGATGCGACATTGTTCCATGCCACTAATGTAACTGGGGTGACATAACATTTTCTAGGGTTAACTAACCATTCTAATGTGTTCATGAATTTAAGAACAAACCTTTAATCGCATGAGCCCTAGCTATAAATAGGATCTGGTATAGTCCCTACTTGGACACCAGTGACGAAGTGCATAACGTTCAAAAATGTCAGTGGCCAACCTGAGGGGGTAATCATACCAGTATCTCCAACGGAGTTTCGAATTACAAAAGAAAATCATAATAGTAGCCCATACGATAAAAAATATTCTTTCCACCTAATATAACTATCTAAGTCGCATCCACGACCATGTACCTCTACAAACTGCCAAGTCTTCTAGCATACCTCTATTGACAGTCAGACCTAACACATGCAAACGGGTGATCAGCCTGTAATGTCCCAAATTCGTGATACGTATTTAGTATACTTATACGTGTTTTGGACCCATATTTTATTCAGTCATGATTAGTTATCTTGGTTTATTTTGTATTGACTTGGTTTTATTGGTATTGATAGTTTAAAATGGTTTTAATGGTTCATTGGTTTATTTTTGGATTAGTGAGGCTTGGTCTATTTCATGATTTATTTGGTTTAAGTTGCTAGAGAGAGAGTTTATTGGCCTTGACTTGGTTCATCTTGGTTCGGTTGGGGTTGCCTTGGTTCATCATGGGCCAAAGAGTGAACCCCTACCTACCACCACCATCCCTACTTATTAACCCCCTTCTCCTTTCTCTCCCTTCATTAATCATCTTCTTCTTCCTCATTTACTCCTCACCTACCAGAGGGAGAGAGGGGTCTAGGCAAGTGCAACTTGCTTCATGAAGGAACTCAAAATTTATTGCTTCATTCTCTTCCTTACAGCAATTTAACTTACTTTAGTACTTGGCATTTCTACTTTTTATGGCTAGATTCTTGTAGATCTAAGTTTATACTATTTTCGGATATCTTGGGTTTTGATCTACTTAATCTTGTTATTATTAAGTTCTGATGGTTCCATGTTGTAGAGAATTTCGTTCTACCCCATTTTGACCTATAGAAGTTCGGATTTGGACTCTGGATGAAAGGTTCATGGAGCTTGGGAGCCATGGCTTGAAGAGTTCTTCTTTTCGGAAGGATGGAGAAGAAGAACTGTTCACAGCCGCATGAACTTAGCCGCATAGTCTTTATGCGGCAAGTTTCCTTCCTGTCGCATAAGCCTTGCTGCACTGTTTAGTCGCATGGCCTATGGCGCAGGGACTAACTCCTTAGTCGCATGAAGGTTTAATCCTCGGCCGCATGAACTTTCAATCCCAGTCGCATGACTTAGGACCATTATTTTAGCCGCATGTGACTTAACTCGGGCCGCATGGACTTGATTGGTTATTTTAGCCGCATGAACCCTTGATTGAATCCTAGTCGCATGGATTTCCAGCAACCCTGAGCCGCATGAACTCAAATCTCGTGAGCCGCATAGATCGCAGTCTCCCAGCCACAGGGGTTGCTTCATTTGACCGCATAGTCATTGCTCCGAATAGTCTTTGCTCCCGCAGCCGCATGGGTTGCTCTTCCCTGACCGCATGTACTTGATTGGTCAGCCAGCCGTATGGACCCATTCCCCACCAGCCGTATGAGTTCCCTATCCTCCTGACCGCATATGTCTTGCCTTTCTCAGCCGCATGACTGAGTGGATCTCCGAGCCGCATATGACTGATACCCCTTTGACCGCATAAGCCCTTCCCTTTTAGCCGCATGCGCCTGACCCTATTCAGCCGCATGGGCTGTTCTCTTCCAGCCGCATGAGATCATCCCTGGCCGCATATGCCTTAGCTGCATGGCTCTCCAATATCCCTGTGTACTATTATTTTATTACTATTTGCCCATGTCTTGTAACAGTTTTATTGTATATTTTATGATAACTGACATGACATGATAGTGGCCCGCCGTGGCACACTCCTGACAAAGTACACTTGGCATGATGACTTGACCTGATATATCTTGAATAGCTGTTACGACGGCTACCTGACATGACCTGACCTGTATAAGTAACCTAGACACCGTGGGCGATTGTGCTTGTACAAATAATCCAGTCCTGTCTTGCACCATGTCTAGGAGGGGACTCCTGAGTACCACGGTCAGGAGTACCTACTGAAATGGACTAAGGTTATTGACTAGAATAATTCACTAGTCATGAAGAGATGTTCCCCAGTTACAGGCGATCCCGTTATCCCGGCCGCAAATGTTTGGACTTGTAGCCTGCCGACGAGTAGGGCACATTTCCAGTCCACTGTTATGTGGGACACCACCATTGTCACTTAAATGATTGAACTCTATTTTTACTCTAATGTATTGTACTCTCTAAATTGTCACTATAATGTTCGCCTGGATAACCTGGATAGCTGCAGGGCCTGTGACTACTTGGAGCATCTCATTATATCTTGCTAGTAACTAGGATTGTGATAACCCTAGTTAGTTAATATAGAAAGCCGTAGGCAATGATTGGCCATGATTGCTTGGATGGAGTCTAGTTCAGTATAGTATTGTCTAGAAGTGATTGATTGAAAGATTGTACCAGAATGATTGAATGATTGTCACTCCAGATTGTTACTATAACGATTGTACTCTATTGTCACTCTAGCGTATTGTACTCTTCATTGTCACTTTTATCATTGTACTCTCTCCTTTTCACCTTAATGATTGGCACCTTTAGCAATAAATGATCAGAGACTAAGTTCTGGTCAGGTGAAGGGTTACAATCTCGGTCCTTGTTTGGTTTAAGGATTGTAACCTGGCTTCCGGAATAGTACTTTCGTCTTCTCTTCATATATTGTCCAGCTATATTTTATTTAGCATGATTCTCCAGTTATCATATGTCAATGATGCCTGACTTAATTATTTTCTCTGATTGGGATAAGTGCATTGGTAGTGCACAAACCTCAATCTATGTTACTTATTGTTGTTTTCTTACATATTGAATGATAATGATTTGTTGGTTTCAGTTCTTAAGTGAAGCCTCCTTTGTGGCACTTGCTCTTCTGGGGTCTGACCCAGCTGGTTTTGTATGGCCAGATACCGGAGCAGCACCAAAGGATCTTCCTGCTTTTCTGCCCAATGGTGGTCACCAGGCGTAACCAGGGCATCGAGTGGGTTTCTTTTTGTTCTTCTACTGTAATATTGTAAATTATTCTTTTAAGGCGTTTAGCCGACGAGCAAGTGTTATCTCGATTTTACTTACTTACTGTCTGCCTACGGGCTGTAACATGATTGACAAGCCCCGGGGGTTGATCATGTATGACTGAACTCTTGCTAGTCCTCACATTTTGTAACAACTAGCTTCATGATCATTCCAAATATATAATGTATGGGACGCCTAACTATTGTGTATTTGATGGTCTGACATCTTGTAACTATTATTAGTTAGTTGAGATTGAGACAATAGGCTATTTTAAGACCTTAAGAGACTGATGGATTGTAGTGAAACCCTCACATATCTAGACAACCGTGACCGTATAGCGGTATGGATTCTATTTCGTTATACGTAGCTGGCTATGTCTGCCCCCGCTCTCCAGTATTCTGGTTCTAGGGCATGACATAGTTTAAGTGGTGGCCCATGTAGGTCTTGTCAATCAAGAAATATGAGGGTTTACCGGATAGATGTCTCAATCTGTACTCGCCTTTGATCTCCACTCGTATCTTCTTATCTCCTTGAATTCCTGACTTGATAACATGCTTGTATCATTGATCTATCCTGGTCCTTCTTTAATATCCCTGATGTCATTGCTTCAGTGACATCGTTCCTGTTAATCAGCCAGAAGGAGCTCAGTCTTCAGCAGCAGCCTCCCGAGCCGTACCTCCTGGAGAACCAGTACCGCCAGTTCAGCCCGTCCAGCCAGCAGGATCAGAGCATGGAGGATTGGTAGGACTCATCCGTGAGTTGCTTGCGTCCAAAGAT
This sequence comes from Iris pallida, assembly GCA_029216955.1. Classification (NCBI taxonomy): domain Eukaryota; kingdom Viridiplantae; phylum Streptophyta; class Magnoliopsida; order Asparagales; family Iridaceae; genus Iris; species Iris pallida. The sequence continues at coordinate 15,293 of JANAVB010019588.1, read as the reverse complement.
CGTCAGGGAGATGCCCTACACCAAGTAGTACAAGATGCTCTGAATAGAAGTGGTCCCCGAGGGAACAGTGCGGTCAACAGTTTCAAGCGCCTGAACCCTCCATTCTTTGATGGCAGCGAGGATGCCATTGCTGCCGATGCTTGGCTACAAGATATAGAGGTGATTCTCGAAGCCGCAAAGATTCCAGAAGACGAGAAGGTGGCTGTGGTGCGCCTACAGTTATTGGATCTAGCCCGCAGTTGGTGGGCTGCACAAGCAGTGGGATTGGCAACACCTGTCTCCTGGGTAGTGTTCAGCGAGAAGTTCCAGACCAAGTATTATGATGCAGTGGCTCGATATGACTTGCAGACCAGGTTCAGTAATCTTAAGCAGATGGGGAGGACGGTCGACGGTTATGCGGCCGAGTTTTCCAGACTCAGTCGGTTTGCTCCCATCTTGGTGGCAACCGAGTTTGACAGAGCGCAGAGGTTCCAGTAGGGACTTCACCTGGAGATTATATTGTCAGTAGAACAGTTCGAGCATCAGACCTATGATGCGGTATTGCGAGCAGCAAGGAGGAACGAGTATACCTCCCAGAGAATAGTGGACAGGACCGGAGGTCGAAAGCGGTCCCATAGTCAAATGAATCAGTCTTCAGTCCCAGCCCCGGCAGCCAGAGCTTTGACTATTGGAGCTCCGAGACGAGCAGCCTCAGTGACGTCGGTTCAGCACTCAACCCCGACATACTCTCAACAGAGACAGAAGCAAGCGCAGTCTTTCGTCGTGGGCTGTTCTTATTGTGGAAAGCCTGGACACGTGGAAGCGGAGTGTCGCAAGGCGTTGGGATTGTGTTTATTGTGTGGAGCACCGGATCATAGGGTGGGGTCCTGCCCATTCAGAGTTGATACAGCATCGATAGTATCTAGTCCCTCGGTTAGGGGACTAGCACCAGCTCCAGTTCACCAGCAACAGCAGTTCCCGTTCCCGAGGCCATTGCCGGCTCAGGCCCAGACTTTCCAGCAACAGAACCCATGGCAGTTTGCCTTAGCCCAGGCTCAGGTTCAGAATTGGGCGAGAGGTCTATGTGTCCTCTCCTCTTACTTTTCTACCGTCATTATGCGGGGTCCATGACGTATTTCATGTATCCTAATTACAACGGTACATCCCGGACCCGAGCCATATCCTAGGTCATTCTAAACTGGTTATTGGTACCAACCTTTTCGTATGAGGATAGGCCCGTGTCCATGTTTGACCAGAGAGAGAGAGACCTCAAGCGCAAGACTATTAGTTTAGTTCGTGTTTGCTTGAGTTCATCGCTCCTTGGGAGAGTCCAACGTGGGAGTGTGAGGATGATATCCGATCACGTTATCCCAATCGGCTTGGCTCGTGAGGTGTAATATCTTCTTTATGCCTTAATCCTTGCTTGCATGAATGATTGTATGATTGATTGGTAGTGGTAGATTGCCTATGACAGAATAGCTTTCCCTTACGTCTCTAGCCTCTTGATTAAATTCCGAGGATGGAATTCTTTTAAGGTGGGTAGGATGTAATATCCCAAATTCGTGATACGTATTTAGTGTACGTATACGTGTTTTGGACCCATATTTTGTTCAGTCATGATTAGTTATCTTGGTTTATTCTGCATTGACATAGTTTTATTGGTATTGATAGTTTAAAATGGTTTTAATGGTTCATTGGTTTATTTTTGGATTAGTGAGGCTTGGTCTATTTCATGATTTATTTGGTTTAAGTTGCTAGAGAGAGCGTTTATTGGCCTTGACTTGGTTCATCTTGGTTCGGGTTGGCTTGGTTCGGTTGGGGTTGCCTTGGTTCATCATGGGCCAAAGAGTGAACCCCTACCTACCACCACCATCCCCATTTATTAACCCTCTTCTCCTTTCTCTCCCTTCATTAATCATCTTCTTCTTTCTCATTTACTCCTCACCTACCAGAGGAAGCGAGGGGTTTAGGCAAGTACAACTTGCTTCATGAAGGAACTCAAATTTTATTGCTTCATTCTCTTCCTTACAGCATTTCAACTTACTTTAGTACTTGGCATTTCTACTTTCTATGGCTAGATTCTTGTAGATCTAAGTTTATACTATTTTTGGATTTATTGGGTTTTGATCTACTTAATCTTGTTATTATTAAGTTCTGATGGTTCCATGTTGTAGAGAATTTCGTTCTACCCCATTTTGACCTATGGAAGTTCGGATTTGGACTCTGGATGAAAGGTTCATGGAGCTTGGGAGCCATGGCTTGAAGAGTTCTTCTTTTCGGAAGGATGGAGAAGAAAAACTATTCACAGCCGCATGAACTTAGCCGCATAGTCTTTATGCGGCAAGTTTCCTTCCATCCGCATAAGCCTTGCTGCACTGTTTAGTCGCATGGCCTATGGCGCAGGGACTAACTCCTTAGTTGCATGAAGGTTTAATCCTCGGCCGCATGAACTTTCAATTCCAGCCGCATGACTTAGGACCATTATTTTAGCCGCATGTGACTTAACTCGGGCCGCATGGACTTGATTGGTTATTTTAGCCGCATGAACCCTTGATTAAATCCTAGCCGCATAGATTTCCAGCAACCCTGAGCCGCATGAACTCAACGCTCGCGAGCCGCATAGACCGCAGTCTCCAAGCCATAGGGGTTGCTTCCTTTGACCGCATAGTCATTGCTCCGAATAGTCTTTGCTCCCGCAGCCGCATGGGTTGTACTTCCCCGGCCGCATGTACTTGATTGGTCAGCCAACCGCATGGACCCATTCCCCACCAGCCGCATGAGTTCCCTATCCTCCTGACCGCATATGTCTTGCCTTTCTCAGCCGTATGACTGAGTGGATCTCCGAGCCGCATATGACTGATACCCCTTTGACCGCATAAGCCCTTCCCTTTTAGCCACATGCGCCTGACCCTATTCAACCGTATGGGCTGTTCTCTTCCAGCCGCATGAGATCATCCCTGGCCGCATATGCCTTAGCCGCATGGCTCTCCAATAGCCCTGTGTACTATTATTTTATTACTATTTGCCCATGTCTTGTAACCCCTTTATTGTATATTTTACGTCCATTTTATATCCTTACGCCTTTTGTCCTGAACTTGATTGACATGATTGAATGATAACTGACATGACATGATAGTGGCCCACCGTGGCACACTTTTGACAAAGTATACTTGGCATGATAACCTGACCTGATATATCTTGAACAGCTGTTGCGACGGCTACCTGACATGACCTGACCTGTATAAGTAACCTGGACACCGTAGGCGATTGGGCTTGTACAAATAATCCAGTCCTGTCTTGCATCATGTCTAGGAGGGGACTCCTGAGTACCACGGTCAGGAGTACCTACTGAAATGGACTAAGGTTAATGACTAGAATAATTCACTAGTCATGAAGAGATGTTCCCCAGTTACAGGCGATCCCGTTATTCCGGCCGCAAATGTTTGGACTTGTAGCCTGCCGACGAGTAGGGCACATTTCCAGCCTACTGTTATGTGGGGCACCCACCATTGTCACTTAAATGATTGAACTCTATTTTCACTCTAATATATTGTACTCTCTAAATTGTCACTATAATGTTCGTCTGGATAACCTGGATAGCTGCAGGGCCTGTGACTACTTGGAGCATCTCATTGCATCCTGCTAGTAACTAGGATTGTGATAACCCTAGTTAGTTAATGTAGAAAGCCGTAGGCAATGATTGGCCGTGATTGCTTGGATGGAGTCTAGTTCAGTATAGTATTGTCTAGAAGTGATTGATTGAAAGATTGTACCAGAATGATTGAATGATTGTCACTCCAGATTGTTACTATAACGATTGTACTCTATTGTCACTCTAGTGTATTGCACTCTTCATTGTCACTTTTATCATTGTACTCTCTCGTTTTTACCTTAATGATTGGCACCTTTAGCAATAAATGATCAGAGACTATGTTCTGTTCAGGCGAAGGGTTACAATCTCGGTCCTTGTTTGGTTTAAGGATTGTAACCTGGCTTCCGGAATAGTACCTTCGTCTTCTCTTCATATATTGTCCAGCTATATTTTATTTAGTATGATTCTCAAGTTATCATATGTCAATGATGCCTCACTTAATTATTTTCTCTGATTGGGATAAGTGCATTGGTAGTGCACAAACCTCAATCTGTGTTACTTATTATTGTTTTCTTACATATTGAATGATAATGATTTGTTGGTTTTAGTTCTTAAGTGAAGCCTCCTTTGTGGCACTTGCTCTCCTGGGGTCTGACCCAGCTGGTTTTGTATGGCCAGATACCGGAGCAGCACCAAAGGATCTTCCTGCTTTTCAGCCCAATGGAGGTCACCAGGCGTAACCAGGGCATCGAGTGGGTTTCTTTTTGTTCTCCCACTGTAATATTATAAATTATTCTTTTGAGGCGTTTAGCCGACGAGCAAGTGTTAGCTCGATTTTACTTACTTACTGTCTGCCTACGGGCTGTAACATGATTGACAAGCCCCGGGGGTTGATCATGTATGACTGAACTCTTGCTAGTCCTCACATTTTGTAACGACTAGATTCATGATCATTCCGAATATATAATGTATGGGACGCCTTACTATTGTGTATTTGGTGGTCTGACATCTTGTAACTATTATTAGTTGGTTGAGATTGAGACAATAGGCTATTTTAAGACCTTAAGAGACTGATGGATTGTAGTGAAACCCTCACATATCTAGACAGCCGTGACCGTATAGCGGTATGGATTCCATTCCGTTATACGTAGCTGGCTATGTCTGCCCCCGCTCTCCAGTATTTTGGTTCTGGGGCGTGACACAGCCAAAACGCAAGGACCTCTATATGCTACTCATCTCACACATATCTCGTAGTACAACTGTGTCAAGGTTTATAAAATATACTACAGATGGTAGTCCCTTAACTCTAGGTCCATATGCATAATTTAAAAAAATAAAATTAAGACAAGTACTTGCATCATGTATAACGAAAAACAAGTAAGTAAATCAACTGGAAGAACTAGAAATAAGCAGCCAGGAATATGCAATAACTAATGAAAAGTGCAAACTAAATATAAGCAGTAAATATCGCAAGGTATCTTGCCTGGTGTGTCGCCTGGTGTGATGCGATGTATTGAAAAGTCTTAGTTTGTCCAATAGCCATGGACGATGTGGAAGGGACAAATTCGTGAGAAAATAGCAGTTACGATTAGTCCTAATCGATGATGACAACAAGAGAAATTTGAGTAAAATCTAGGTATATTATTTTTAGAAAATATTTAATATAATTGAAACTAAAATTTATTAGTCAAAAGTATACTTTTAGATAACACCCAAAAATCTAAAATAAATTATTTTAACTGAACCTCTAAGTTTGTCGCATATATAAAAACTATATTTCCTTAGTAATATCTAAAATACCAGAGAAATTATTTTATGGTTGGAAATCTAAAAATATATATTTAAATTACAATTATATAATCTAAAGAAATTATTTTTGGTGTTTAATCTAAATTTTATAAATATACATAAAGTGAAGAAATGGCATGTAATAATATATTTTATTTTCACAAAAATTTAAAATATTGCTATAGTTATTTTATACCATTAAGATTTTTTTAAAAATTGTTTCTAGTAATAACCATGAAAAATACCCCTACCCATATATTCTTTTAAAAAATATTAATAATACTACTGTTAATAATAATAATAATAATAATAATAATAATAATAATAATAATAATAATAATACTACTAAAAATACTAGCTATAATTGTTGTATATACAGTATATGTTTTCGTACATATTGTATAACATGTATTGGTCATCATAATGATATCATAAATGTAATATTAAAACTGAATGACAATGTTGTCAACTTTCCTCTTTTGAGGAATCAAGGGAGCAATCCCTTTTTAAGAAAGTAATAAAGGAAGCAGAGAAAGAGAGGAAGACTAGAGCAGAGAGGACGGGTTAAGTGCGGGATAGAGAAAGCTTATCAAAATAGAAAGAGTGAGGAAAGGAGCAGAAGAGTCGGGGCTTACCAAAGGCGTTTGGCGGCTGTCGCTGTGCGGCATGGGGCTGATCGTAGGGGCGTGCACACGGATGGGCAAGGAAGTTCGACGCCGGACTTGGGTGACTCGACCGAGATTGGCGCCAAGCGCAGCTGCGACAGCGTGCTTGGGCATGACTGGATGAAGAGGGTAGCCCGACGGAGATGAAGCGGGAGGCGGAGGAGACTTCTTCGTGCGGTTGTGGTGATGTGGCCGTTCGTGGCAGCGCACGAGGCTTCCTGGAGCGGTTCTAGGGTTCGATCGCTGCAGAGCGCAGGCACGACTCCGGGCGACGCCCGTGGCTTCGACGATAGTGTCAAAGGGCTCAGGTGAGGGGTTTTGTCTTCTTCTTTCTTTTCTTCGGTGGTGTGGTGGGGTTTTTGGGTGGCTGCGGCCGATGGTTTGGGGGTTCTAACATTGGTGGTGATGGTGTTTGGGCGGTTCTGTTGGTGGTGTCTATGATGATGAAGATGGGCTGGCAGTGGTGATGGCGTGAAGATGGTGGTGGTGGTTTTTATGGCGATGGTGGTTGTGAGGTGGTATTTGGTGGCTAGGAGCGGCCTCGGCTAGTCGCCCGCTGTGGTGGCAATGGTAGGGGCGGTTATGCTGGGTGTGTTTTGGTGTTGTTGATGGGGTTGGGTTTCGGCTAGGGTCTGCCAGTGAAGACGAAGATGTTGCCGACTGTGGTGATGGATCGGGACAGGAGGTCGGTCGGGATGATGGGGGCGGCGGATACAGAGGTGTTGTGAAATACCAGACACGGGATGGAGAACAATGTATTTGTATCAAAAAAAATTGTGGATGGGAACGGAGCACGGACACGATGTACATCTGGTTGTGGAATTGGTTTGGTAAAATTTATGTGGAAAAGTGAATCAGGAGCCTCTCCTTATATAGGAGGTGGTGCTCCGAGTTGGATAAGGATTTGGGACGGTTTAGATTCCCCAATAGATAATTTCGTCTCTTAATTTAAATCACTTTAAATGAAATCAATAATATCATTCCAAGATGTAAACTAGATAATCTTATATTTAATTCAAAAACCATTTAAAAATTATTAGTAAGATCAAATTTTTGTTTAAATCACAATTGCTACATTTATAATACTTTTTCATAAAATATAAAATAATAATAAAAATAAATTTTGAAAATCAAAATATATGAATTAAATACATGAAAGTAGAATATCTATATAAAATATAGTTTCCTAATTTATCAATCAAATAAAAATAGTCTTTTTATAATAAGGGATAAAATAAAGTTTTGGCAGTTCTTGATGCGAAACTTTAAGCAATGAAAAATAAAAATATTTGTCACATATTATTTTGAAAACTATACTTCTCATATATAAATAAAAATTGTAATAAAAATATTTTTCTAAAAATATGTACCTCGCACATATTCGCACTCGACGAGCAAGGACAAATAAATAATTAAAAAATCCCAAAATAAATTGATTTTTTAAAAAAATTATAGTAAAATTTAGGGGTTTTACATCCTACCCAACTTACAATAATTTCGTCCTCGAAATTTAGGAATAGTTAGGATAGGTAGGGTTGAGAAGGTAGGAAGGGTTGATCGACAAGAACTTAACCAAATAATTGAACGAGGAGTTCGAAGCAGAATTCAACGAAACATGCAATTCATATAACTAGACAAATAAAACAACAGAGGTAGTTTAAATGATGATCATATACATGACAACCCTTCAACATCTAATTAACAATAACATCGATAGTATGAATGCATAATCTCCTAAATGGATAATCTACTCTCTATATTCGAATTTTAATTCGCGTTGATATCGTAAGAGTTTTTGCGATTTAATAAAATCGTCAATGACCTTCAATACTCAGCTTTATTTCTACTCACTCAAAGTTTTCAAACTCGGTAAATATGACTTAAATCCAATATTTCATGATAGAAATTCAATCAAGTCACAACTTGGAATCATTTACATGTCTATCTTTATATTTTCTCCACCTATGTTTTATCGGAACTTGAAATTTAGTACACCTTCAATCAATTGAAAGCAAAATTAAATTCTATTTTAATCATGAAATTTATATTCATATTCATCATATATATATATATATATATATATATATATATATATATATATATATATATATATATATATATATATTCTCCTTAAATATAAAAGCTTTAGAAAAATTTACTCTTCAATATTTCTTTAACCTCGAAATCAATCAAATCCATATTGTATTATCTAATGAATAGTTTCATCGGAACTTATTTTTTTCATCGATTCGTTGAAACATCACTCATGATAAACTTCATCTCCATAATAATCTTAGAAACCTAATTCTTAATCCATCCAAAAATGTAAAAAAAATTTCTTCAACAATTGGTTATCCTTGGAAACTAATATCATCATAAAACTATATTTTATCGACGGCAAGTTCACATTGTCTTTATCAATTTAATGTATAAATTTGGTTCTTAAACCACCAAAACTTTAGAAAATTCTTCACTCCATATTTGATTACCTCAAAACAAATTTTGATAATCGAGAAGTCTATTTACCCTTGATTATTTTATCAAAACACAATATAACATTCCTTACTTAATCTATTAGGATTTATCGCATATTTTCACTTATGTCCAATCTTATACCATGTAATCGCATAATTATCTTAACCAAATATATTATTTATCTATGCTATGGGGTTTTCTAATATAATCTCTACTAACCATAGGATATCATGATCAAATTTCATTTTCACATAAGGGAATCATACAAGGAACAAGATTGCATAAACTATGGAGGAATCATAGTGAAATATGAGTGTAGCAATTTAATTTGAAGGGAGAAAAGTAAGGGTTGCTAATATTGCATGAAGGGTAAAAGGTGTTATGGGTCTAAGTAAATCAAGCTAAGGTACGAAAATAAAAGGACAAGGATTAAGCAATCAAGATAAAACACAAGTTAAATATTTAAGGAATTAAGTAGATCAATATAAAATAGTTTAAAGACTCTGTGAGGCATGGTTCCTAGAGGAAAGATAGTAGGTTATGGCAAAGGAACGATTCTAATCATTTTCAAATTCCAAACGATTAGAAGATGATGATGGTAGACTTAAGAGTTTGAGGGAAAGAATGGATAATTCAAGATGAAGATATAGTCACATTATTTGGTCGATGACTAACTACACTTCAGTATATACAACTATCATGGTCCTGGATGATATGGCAAATTAACTTCTATCTCATTAGAGTGACTTCGCTTGTTTCTTGGTATCTTTATCACAATATTTAAATCTAGAAATTCAAGTTCCTTTCCAATATGTATTTCCAAGCTCAAGATAAACTATGATATTTGAGAATGACAAGCATAATGAAAAATAATTCAAATCTCTAACTAATCTCAAGATAACCCTTAATATCTAATATACACAACTAAACTTTCTTACCCTCTACTCGGGTGAGGTCATCAATCATAACCTTAAAATTTAAACTTTCTAATCAATCTCACAATAAACCCTTATCATATCACAAATCAAATAACATACCCTTTTTTCTCCTCAATTCCACTCAAAGTTTAATCAACCGTAAATCATACTGCAACAAAAATTTAGATCCTTTTCAAATTAAATTTATATCCCTCCAAAGATGTTTAGCTACAACTCAATAATTCATAAATATTTTTCAAGACCTTAATTTTTTTTACCAAATTTTTTTTCTCCATAATCAAAACTTTAAACTCAAAATCTAAATAAATTTATTAAGCACATATCATATGTGTAACCACCACTTTTCTGAAATGAGGATAATTTTGAACTTTTGTAATTTTTATCATTTAATAATAATATTTAAATCATATTATAATTTTGGTGATTTTCTTATATTTATTTTATATTATTTAGATGGGTGAATTATGATTTTGGTTGTTGCTAGTTTAACCCTAGAGACTGCTTGACCTAGAGACTAACCATGACCAAGGAGACTCGACCATGTGACTAAATTGGCTAATTACCTATTTTTAGGCTAAGGGTATTTTAGTCATTGTGTATTACTTTGAATTTTATTAATTTATTAATTAAATTAATTGTTGTATGGTTTGGATTGATGTTTTGGTAGGACCAAGATGGTATATGTCACACCCACATTTTTAATTTAGGAGTATTTTAGTCATTATGTATTTATTTGAATGTTCTTATTAATTTATTAATTAATATGATGCTTCGTAACTTGATTGGTGTTTTGAGTAGCATAAGGTGGTTTGACCTTAGTCACCCTTCATTCAGAGTCTAATATGATAATTAAAATTATTTTTGACCTTTAGAATTAATTTCAGAATTTATTTCATTTTTGGCAATGAATTAATGATTTAAAGTCATTTTTACATAGGCCTTTTTGACCCTTTTCGACATGGGCCTTTTAGCAACTCTTGGAGTTCATGGCCCATGTGCAAACCCTAACCCTAGCACACCCTAGCATGGCCGGCCACAAGCAGCCCCCCACCTCTCATTTGTGGAACATTAGCTTCCACAAGATTTAGAGCTGTCACGCCCAAGAACCAGAATACTGGAGAGCGGGGGCGAACATAGCCAGCTACGTATATTGAAATGAAGTCCATCTCGCTATACGGTCACGGCTGTCTAGATATGAGCATTTACTACAAGCCAACAGTCTCTTAAGGTCATGCCTACTGTCTCAATCTCAAGCAAATAATATAATTACAAGATGTTTGACCACCAAATATACAATAAAAGGCGTCCCAAATATTACATATCAGCTGATCATGAAGCTAGTCGTACAAAATGCTAGGACTAGCAAGAGTTAAGTCATACATGATCAACCCTAGGATTTGTTAATCATGTTTACAGCCCGTAGGCAGACAGTAAGTAAAGTGCATCGAGCTAACAGGTGCTCGTCGGCTAAACGCCTCAAAAGAATAACTTTACAATAGAGTGAGCGAAACAAAATAGAAAACCCACTCGTAGCCCGGGTTCCTTCTAGTCGCCACCATCGGGCTGGAGGTTCGGTAGATCCTAGGGTGCTGCTCCGAAATCTGGCCACACAAAACCAGCTGGGTCAAACCCCAGAAAGGGCAAGTGCCACAAAGGAGGCCACGAAATAAGAATAAAAGCCAGCATATCAGAACATAAGAAAATGAAAGAAAAGTACAAGTAATAAAGAGCACGTCAGGACAATAAACGACTAGGGACGTGGAACCATTTTGGGAGCCAGGTTACAACCCGTAAACCAAACAAGGACCGGGGTTGTAACCCTTCGCCTGAATAGCTCCTTGTCTCTACCCAATTATTGTTAAGCAAGTAAAACAATCATGTTCAGGAGTACCAGGGTACAGGGACTAGACAAGACTTAGACAGGGCTAGACATCATCCATTCACAAGCGGCCAAGCAAGTACTACGGCTTACTACTTTAACTAACTAGGGTTGTCACAAGCCTAATTACTAACAAGATGCAATGAGAATTTCTCAGTCCCAAGCCCTGCAGACCATCCAGTTATCCTTCCGCGGGTTGAGAGTATGGTTGGGTACATCGCCCCGGAGACGATATACCCTTAGGTGACTTAGAGGTGCAACACATGACAGTGCGCTAGAAATGTGCTCTACTCATCGGCAAGCTACAAGTCCAATTAAGAGCGCACAGATAACGAGATTGCCTGTGACTGGAAATTCTCCATGAATTATAGTTTGATCTAGTCATTAGCCTAATCCATATTCAGTATGAATCCCTGACCGTGGGAACCAGGGAGTCACGTCCTAGACATGATGCAAGACAAGACAAGTGGATTGCACGAGCAAGCAAGCAGGAACACCCACGGTGTCAAGTTGATTATACGAGTCAAGTTACAAGTTACAAGTCAAGTCAAGTCAGGAGTGCGCCGCCACGGGCCACTATCAAGTTATCAAGAAAAATCATGTCAGGGTACTTGTCAGGAGTGCGCCACGATGGGCCACTATCATGTCAGGTTGGTCATGTCAGGAGTGCACCACTACGGGTCACTGTCGTGTTATGCCAGTTCCTTGTCATACCATGCCATGTACAATAGTCATTCCAAACATATTAAGTAAAATCAAGTTCATGACAAAAGGCGTAAGGATATAAAATGGGCGTAAAATATCTAATAAAATATCAATATACAGGGCCAAAGAAGAGCCAAGCTTAAGGAAAATAAAACCAAACCTCCATGATTGGATTGCGCAGGGTGTCAGCTGCGCAGGGTGCCAAGTGCGTAGGGGTACAGGACGCAGGGGCAGATGGCGCATGGGCCAAGTGCGCAGGAGCCAAGTGCGCAGGGAGCCAACTGCGCAGGGAGCCAACTGCGCAGGGGTATAGGTGGCGCATGAGCAGACTGCGCATGAGCAGACTGCGCAGGAGCAGAATGCGCAGGAGCAGACTGCGCAGGAGCAGACTGCGCAGGGGCAGACTGCGCAGGAGCAGACTGCGCAGGGGTGGATGGCGCATGGGGCTGAGTGCAGTTCGCCAAGGGGCAAGCAGCGCGGTCGGCGCTGCGCTAAAGAGCGCAGGCCGAGAGGAGGATGCGCAGTCCAGCACTGCGCTAAAGAGCGCAGGCCGCTGCCTCCTTCTCCAGGCCGAGAAGAACACTCCAAGAACTCCAAGTTCAAATCTTCATATCTTTATCAAATCAAAACCAAATCTAGATTTTTAAAGTTCTAACTTGAGTAAAATTGAGTTCTCTTCCACATGGAAGCATCAAAACCCACAAAAATCCAACCAAAATAGATCAAAACTATGTAAATCCGAAAGGTGTTAAAACCTAGATCTAGAACAATGGAGACTCCAAATCACAAAATGCCAAGTTCTAATGTTGATCACCATGGCCTAATCTAGCTAATGAACAAATAAAATGTGGTTCTCATGTGGTAGCAAGGTGCACTTGCCTATGGGTGTTGGTGAGTTGTGTAGAGGAAGGAAGAAGAAGAAGATGGAGAAATAAATGAGAGAATTATGGAGGAGAGAGCAAAGTAGGTGGAGTTTTAATGAGGGTGGTTGTGGTGTGTTGAGGGTGGAGTGTAGGTTAAAGTGCTCCAATGCATGTTAAACCAAACCAAACCAAATCAAACTAATTCTCCTCCACAAAATAAACCAAGCCAGGTAAAACCCAATCACGAGAACCAACATCTACAAGTCAAGCTAATTACAAGTACATGCCAAAATTCGAGAAAATAAATACAGGTCTGAAATACATGTAAGCTTGACAAAATACGTATTCCGATATATGGGTGTTACAACTCTACCCACCTTAAAAGAATTTCGTCCTCGGAATTTAATCAAGGGGCTAGAGAGACAAGGACAAGTTATATTAATCACAGGCAAGCTATAACCAGGCAAGCAATCAGACAATCATACATGCAAGCAAGGGATGGAAAACATAAGGCATAAGGAAGACATTATATCTTACGAGTCAAACAGGTAGGGATATCGCGATCGGATATCATCCTCACGCTCCCACGTTGACTCACCGAGAGAGTGATGACCCCAAGCAACACGGACTAAGTTAATAGTCATGTTCTTGAGTACCTTCTCTCTCCGGTCCAATATAGACACGGGCCTCTCCTCATACGAAAGGTTGGTACCAACAATCAGTTCCGAATGGTCTAGGATGTGGCTCGGGTCCGGGACGTACCGTCGTAATTGGGACACATGGAATACATCATGCACCTCACTTAGCGACGGCGGAAGAGCAAGACGATATGATACATCTCCTACTCGCTCCAGGATATCGAACGACCCTATATACCTAGGACTAAGCTTTCCCCGCACGCCAAAACGAATGACGCCGCGGTTAGGTGAGATCCTAAGGAATACATGGTCGCCGATAGCAAACTCTAGGGGACGTCGATGAGCATCGGCCCAATGCCGCTGGCGATCTTGGGCAACTCGAAGACGATCTCTGATCCTTCTGACCACTTCAACTGTCTGGGCAATCATCTCTGGACCAAGCATCTGCCTCTCTCCGACATCATTCCATGCTAGCGGGGATCTGCACTTCCTACCATACAGAGCCTCGAATGGTGCCATCTGGATGCTGGCCTGGAAACTATTATTGTACGAGAATTCCACAAGATGCAGGTGATCTTCCCACGAACCACTGAAGTCAAGTGTACAAGATCTCAACATGTCTTCAAGAGTCTGGATAGTGCGCTCTGACTGGCCATCTGTCTGCGGATGATATGCTGAACTGAACTGGAGACGAGTTTTCAAACTCTCTTGCAAGCTACGCCAAAAGTGCGATGTAAACCTTGAATCTCGGTCCGAGGTGATACTGACGGGCACACCGTGAAGCCTGACAATCTGCCTGAGGTACATCTCTGCCAACTGAGCCATAGACTGACCAACTCTGAAGGGAAGAAAGTGAGCCACCTTCGTGTATGACCCAAATAGCATCTCGACCAGCCGGGGATCTAGGCAATCCAGTCACAAAATCTATGGTCACATGCTCCCACTTCCATTCTGGAATCGGCAAGGGCTGAAGAAGTCCAGCGGGCCTCTGATGTTCAGCTTTAACCTGCTGGCAAACCAAACACCGAGAGACAAACCGGGCTATCTCCCTCTTCATGCCATTCCACCAGAAGTGCTGACGGATATCACGGTACATCTTCGTGCCACCGGGATGAATAGAATACTGCGAACTGTGAGCTTCTGCCATGACTTCCTGTCTGATATCTCGTCTGGGTACACAAAGACGAGAGCCGTATCGAAGTGTACCATCTTCATGAATGCACAACTCTGGCCTTCTTCCTGCCTCACACTCTGCTCTGAGCCGCTGAAGCTTAGAATCTGTAGATTGTGCCGCGGATCCTCTCAACTATGCTGACTGAACCTGTAGACTGGCCATCAATGCCACACTGGAATGAAGAACCACTTCATTTTCCATCTTCTGAAGATCGGCCATAACTCTGGTTTCGTCGTCAGGAAATAACTCGGCTCTCCTACTCATGCATCTGCTACTACGTTGGCCTTCCCTGGGTGATACTACAATCCATATCGTAGTCCACCAATAGCTCAAGCCATTTCTCTGCCGCATATTAAGGTCCTTTGGGTGAAAACATACTTCAGGATCTTGTGATCAGTAAATACTCCACTCTATCTCGTACAAGTAGTGCCTCCACAACTTAAGTGCAAACATACTGCTGCCAGCTCAAGTCGTGTGTCGGATAACTCTTCTCATGATCACGAAGTTGACGTGATGCAGAAGATATTACCTTCCCATGCTGCATCAAGATACATCCAATCCTCTGCCTTGAAGCATGACAATAAACTGTGAATCCTC
>JANAVB010019587.1:0-40722 GCA_029216955.1 Iris pallida | reverse complement strand
TACGCTCTGTGTGCTACTGGAGATTCGGTGAGCGTGTGCAAGCTGGCAGCTGTAGCTGCTGCAGACTCATCAGCTCCTGTATACTGCGCTCGATCGTATCAAATCGTCCGGTGATCATCGGATCATCGGGTCGTCGCTCTGGGGTATGGTGATCAGAAATCTGCTGCTACAACTCGTGACGCGGCTCGTCGATCTGACGACCAATATCATGAGCTCATGATGACGCCTGCGAAGCTGGAGACTGCACACTGACAGAGGGGGCCTGAGATGACTCTGAAGCCAAATAGGCGTCGTAGGATCCGTACCGTAATACGTACCCTTCGAAGACCACCAACGGCGGTCATCAGAGGTCGTCCGACGATGGAGCTGTAGGCATCTGGAAAGAAGTACCATCCTCTCCCTCTGCTGGCGGACTAACAGCAGCAGCCGCCTCCTCTTGATTCAAAGAAACTCAACCTAGAATAATGTTTGCTAACGTCTAAGTGTTTGCTGAAGTCTATATTGATATCTATTTTTCTGTTTTCTAAATTATAGTAAATTAATATAAAAAATAGAACGTACATATGCCTGCGTCGTCCTCTCTTCAATAAACTCCCTAGCCCTCCGATAGATGACCAGGAAGACGGTTACCATGTTGGGGTCCTCATCCTTTTTCATCTGTTAAAATATATTATCTATATTAGTATTAATCATCCTATCCAACTATATATAAAATGATGTCCGGTAAAGGAAATGTACCAGACGACGAAAATGCTCCGTCATAGGAATGGAGCCACTACACCACTTACTGGAGCTCAACGCGCCACTTGGCCTTGTCAGACCGTCCTGGTACCTGGCCTCGCCGAATCTAGGCCTTCATCGCAGTCCACTGCTCTGGCGTGATCCAACCATGGATCGGCTTTCCGGAGCGACACGAGACTTCTGGTAATGGATCGCATCACGGATGAGCATGCCTGCAACGACAGAAAAATTGGGCCTCGATCTTCGTCGCCCGGTGTGGTGGATAGAAATAGGTCCTCTACAAGAAGTAAAATATAAAAAAGTTGTATAAATACACAAATGATTATTGAAATTTAAAAATAAACAAATTTTTACCTTGAAGTAGGCCAACCAAAAGGCCTTCTATATGCATGAGCATCTGAGTATTTAATCCAAGGCCCACCATAGTTCTGCCTCAGAAATAACCCCAGCTGTCTCTGTACTGTAGGAGGCCGATATCTATACAATAATAAATTTCATGAATATATGTACATAATTATTGAGAAATATATATTAAACTAATTAAACTTACTTCGTAGGCCCGTCCGTCCAAATCTCCATACGCGTCTCGTCGGGGGAGCGCATGGAGGGTCGCTCTCACCTCCTGCCTGACCAGGATCAGTCTGATCGCCTCCTCCATATGCTCGACGTCGGCTCTCCCATGGAGCCGTCGGCAGGAGGAATGTTAGACGCGGGAGGAATGCTGGTCGACGAGGGAGGAGTCGCCAACTGCTGGAACTGTCCTGTCCCGGTAATGGACCAGGAACAGAACGGTACACTGGCGTACTCGGAGATGAGGATGAGGGTACGGAATCTGCTCCCCAACCTGACGCACACGGGACTGCCTAACATAATATCCCCCGTGTCGTCCTCCTGGTCTAATCATACCTGATAATAACATATGACAATAAAACAAATATACATATTTATATGATAGACATCACATATTTTGAAAAATATCATAGTAACAAAGTGTCACTAAAGTGTCAAATATGATGATAAAACAAACGTACAGATTTAATCCTCTTCTGAAAATTCATTTTATTCGTTTAGCTCATCTTCTTCTTCTTCTTCTTCCTCCTCTACATCTTCACTTTCATCTGCATCTTCCTCTTCAGATAATTCACTTCTTCTACACAATTAGATGTGTAATGAAGAACTTCGTATCCACTTCTATAATATTTGTTACAAGAGGTAGTTCATCTTGATAAGCTATATCGTCAACCTCAAAGGTATTTCTAGCTTTGGTCTTACATACTGCCACCAGTCTGACCTTGTTGTTCTCCGTTTAGGATAACTTGTGAAGTACACGAGCTGAGGACTTGATAGAACAAATGGTTCATAGGCTTGATATCGACGCCGATAGATTATATCTACAAGACCGTGCACTACTAAAATAACTCATTTTAGCGACGTTAGGAAACGTCGCTAAATAAGGAAATTACGTCGCTAAAACCAATTAGCGACGTATTTAGCGACAAAAATGGGACGTCGCTTAAAGGCAAGTCGTAGATGGCACTTTAGTCGCCGAATGTCGCTATTGGGCGACGCGTAATTAATTGTCGCTAGCCGTCGCAAAAATTGCGACATATAGCGACGTACCATTACGTCGCCAAATGACGACGTAAAGCGACCACTTGCGACGCTCTATAATTTATATATGATGACATGGCATGACCCATGTGGGCAACTTAGCGACGCATTACCGACAGATTTAGAGACGTACACCTCAGCCCACGTCAGCATATTAGTGACGTCTAGCGACGTAACGTCGCTATTTAGCGACGTATAGCGACGTCTATCTGCCGTCGCAGTACGTCGCAGAACGTCGCTATACGTCGCAGATGTTAAAAAAAAATTTAAAAAAATATAATTAATATTTTTGTTATACTGTGTTTCTGTGTTTACTGTGTGTGTGAAGTGCAGTGTTCGAACCATCGACAGTTTCGTTACTGTTCTATGTTTTATCTTGGATAGAAAGAGCAACAGTTCAGGGTGCACTTCTCAGAGCTTCCTCTTCACGTCCACCTTCTCGGGAACCTTTACGACGTCCGAGAAAGTGAAGGACGTGAAAATGAAGCTCTCAGAAGTGTACCCTGAACTGTTGCTATTTCTATCCAAGATAACACATACAACAGTAATCGAAACTGTCGATGGTTTTCGAACACTGCATTTCACATTCACTGTAAACACAGACACACATCATAACAAAAATACACAATATATTTTTTAAAATTTTGGCAGCACCCCTTTGTATATCAGATCATCGCTTATAACCCAGCGTAGGTATATTGTCATCCCCATTGCAGATATCACAAAGTAAATATCACAATAAAAATACCAACAAAGTAAATATCACAAAGTAAATATCCAACAAACATACATGTCCACAATGGAAGGCAAATAAGAATGAAAATCAATGTACAGAACGGTCAATAGGCCCATAGGGCCAATCATACAAAGATGATAAAAAATATCTACTGGATCACTGAGGACTCCTGCCGACATCTGGGATAGCATGTACTCATACTGCTCCTGGGTGAGCTGCATCGTAGGGGCAGTAGGAGGCAGTGGAATGTCTGAAGTCGGCGCCGTCGATGGAGGGAGGACGTTCCTGCTCCAGCTCTCGCAGTCGCTCACCATGCGCAGCAAGGGTACTCACCACCTTCTCAGTATACTGAACGAGTGAGGCAGATATGCTCCTCTGCGATCCCTCCAGCTCGACCTGTCTATGCTCTGTACGCTGCGTAGACTCGGTGAGCGTCTGCAAGCTGGCAGCTGTAGCTGATGCAGACTCATCAACTCATGTATACTGCGCTCGACCGCATCAAATCGTCCGGTGACGATCGGAGGGTCGGATCGTCGCTCGACGCATCAAAAATTGCTGCTGCAATTTGCGACGCAGCTCCTCGATCTGACGACGAACATCCTCAGCTCGTGACGACGCCTGCGTAGCCGGAGACTGCGTACTGACAGAGGGGGCCCGAGATGACTTCGAAGCCAAAAATGTCGTATGATCCCGTACCGTAGTACGTACCTTCTGAAGACCGCCAACAGCGGTCATCCAGAGCTCGTCGGCGATGGAGCTGTAGGCGGCTGGGAGGAAGTACCAGCCCTCCTCTTGCTTGCGCACTAGCAGGCAGCAGCAGCACCCCTCCTCCTGTAGCCGAACAAACTCGGCCTAGAACATGTTTGCTAACGTGTAAGTGTTTGCTAAAGTCTATTTGATATATTTCATGTTTTCTAAATTATATTAAATTAATATAAAGGATAGAACGTACATATGCATGCGTCGCTCGCTCGTCAATGAATCCCCAGCCCTCCGATGGGTGACCAGGAAGACGGTCACCATGTTCGGGTCCTCACCCTTTTTTGCCTGTTAAAATATATTATCTATTAGTATTAAACATTCTATAGAACTACATATAAATTAATGTCGTCATAGGAAATGTACCGGACGAAAATGCTCCGTCATCGGAATGGAGCCACCACACCACTTACCGGCGCTCGACCGCCCACCTTGGCCTTCTCAGACCGCTCCTGGTACCTGCGCTCGCTGAATCTAGCCTTCATCGCAGTCCACTGCTCTGGCATAATCCAACCCTGGATCGGCTGTCCGGAGCGATCACGACACTTCTGGTCGTCGATCGCATCACGGATGAGCTTGGCTGCGACGACAGAAAATTGGCCCTCGATCCTCGCCGTCCGGTGTGGTGGATAGAAATAGGTCCTCTACAAGAAGTAAAATACAAAAGTTGTATAATATACCCAAATGATTATTAAAATTTAAAAATAAACAAATTTTTTATGTTGAAGTGGGCGAACCAAAAGGCCTTCCTATCTGCGGGAGCATGAGTAGTTAATCCAAGGCCCACCATAGTTCTGCCTCAGAAATGTCCCCAGCTGTCTCTGTACTGCAGAAGGCCGATATCTATACAATAATAATTTTTCATGAATATATATGTAATATATCATTTGATAAATATATAATAATTAATTAACTTACTTCATAGGCCCGTCCGTCCAAATCTCCATACGCGTCTCGTCCGGGGGAGCGCATGGAGGGTCGCTCTCACCTCCTGCCTGGACAGGATCAGTCTGATCGCCGTCCTCCATAGCTCGGCGTGGGCTCCCTCCATAGAGCCGTCGACAGTAGGAATGCTGGACGGGGAATCAGAGATGCTGGACGCGGGATCAGGAAGGCTGGACGACGAGGGAGGAGTCGCCAACTGCTGGAACTGGCCTGTCCCGGTAATGGACCGGGAACAGAACGGTACACTAGCGTACTCAGAGATGAGGATGAGGGTACGGAACTGCCCTCTCCATCCCCAGCCCGAGGCTGACGGGACTGCCTAATATAAAATCCTCCGCGTCGTCCAGATGGTCTAGTCATACCTGACAATAAAACATATGACAATAAAAAAAAAAAACATATTTATATGATAGACATCACAGATTTTGAAAATATCATAGTCATAAAGTGTCACTGAAGTGTCACTGAAGTATCACAGATTTATATGATAGAAGTGTCACTAAAGTGTCAAATATGATGATAAAACAAACGTACAGATTTAATCCTCTTCTGAAAATTCATCTAGTTCGTTTAGCTCATCTACTTCTTCTTCTTCTTCTTCTTCTCTTCTTCTTCCTCTACATCTTCACTTTCATCTGCATCTTCCTCTTCAGATAATTCTACTTCTTCTACACAATTAGATGTGTAATAGGGAACTTCCGTCGTGTCCACTTCTATAATATTTGTTACAAGAGGTAGTTCATCCTGTTGATAAGCTATATCGTCAACCTCAAAGGTATTTCTAGCTTTGGTCTTGCATACTGCCCACCAGTCTGACCTTGTTGTTTCCCGTTTAGGATAACTTGTGAAGTACACGAGCTGAGCCTGACTTGATAGGAAATGGTTCATAGGCTTGATATCGACGCCGATAGTTTATATCAACAAGACCGTGCTTGTCTACTTTCCAACCTTGACCTTCAATCGGATCGAACCAATCACACCTGAATAACACAATCTTAGCAGGCTCTATTCCATAACTATATGTCAGCTCCACGATCTCCCGTAGCACGCCATAGAAATCGTTGCCCATATCAACATCTTTGTAGTTCGAAGATCTGATACACAAACAGCTGTTTTTGGTGGAATCGAGATCCACAAAGTTGTCTCTGATCGGGCAAGTTGTTGACTTGAACCTAAATCCATTAACACAGTAGCTTGGCCATTTTTGCAGCATAAATTGGTCCCTTGGCTAGCGTTCTAATAGACTCATTCTCAAGTCTTGCGTATGGACGATCGACCTAAATACCACGAAAGAAGCAATTAAGCTCATTCTCAATCAAGTGCATATACAAAAAGGTAATACAGAGTTCTCAAGTCTTACATATGCAATCAACCATGATGGAAAATAATGCCTCATTTCTTGTTCTAGTTCTTCTTCTGTTATGTGTGGCATACCCGACCTCATATCATCATTAAATATACTGAAAACAACATCGTTCAATTAATGTAATAGTATAATAATTAACACTATTAAAATAATATAGACGTATTAATTACTTACCCCTCCAGTTTCTCTACTTTCTCGTCGCAGTTGAGTAATACATACACTGAACAGCCCTTAGCTCATCGTTCAGATATCTTTTTTTATCTTACCCGATGGCTTTCTGAAGCATTGAATACCTTCAGTATTGTATCATTACTTTCATGATCTCCCTCGTCGTTTCTGGAAGCTCTCGTTCTATTAGTTGCAATATGAGGCTTGAAATACATCGAACAAAAGTTTGTAATCTCCTCAAGAACATAGGCTTCACAAATAGAACCCTCGACCCGTGCCTTATTTTTCACCTTTCTTTTTAGGTGATTCAAATGTCGCTCGAACGGGTACATCCATCGATATCGACGGGTCCACCAACATGTACCTCATAGGATAGATGAATCGGCAAATGCTCCATAGAGTCGAAGAATCCAGGAGGAAACACCCTCTCTAGCTTGCATAGTGTTACCGTAATGTCCTTCTCTTGCTTTTCTAGACGATCAACGAGCAATTTCTTAGAACAAAGATCCCTGAAGAATATGCTAAGCTCCGTCAATGGATCCCAAACTGCCTGCAGTAAGAATTCCTGAAATACAATCGGAATTAACTCTCCATGAATATGTGACAATCGTGGCTCTTCATACCCGTCAATTGTTTTCCTTCGGATCGACACATCTTCTCAGATTGACACATATCCGTCTGGAAATTTTAGGCCCTGGATCCACCGACAAAGTCTCACTTTATCCTCCTTCTCCAGCGAGAAAATTGACTCGGCAGGAACTGTTTTCCATTCTGCTGTATCAAATGCAATGCAGGGCGTTTGCATATTTCTTCTAAGTCCAACCTGGCCTTGGGATTGTCTTTCGTTTTTCCCTTATGTCCATCACAGTATTAATTATGTTATTAAACACATTCTTCTCAATATGCATGACATCAAGATTATGTCTGATCAGATTGGTACTCCAGTATGGCAGATCCCAGATCTTTTGGCAGAAATTGCCGAAAAATCAAAGAAGCACGGTTTTCTTCCGTTGTTCAAGTGGAAAGCCTTACTACGGTCCATGCAATACGGACATGAGAGACGGCCATGAGTGCTCCATCCAGATAACATTCCATAGGCCGAAAAGTCGTTGATGGTCCACATAAGGGTTGCCTTCATCTGAAAATTCTACTTCCTGGAAACATCGTACGTGTTAGCGCCTACTTCCCATAACTGATTCAACTCATCTATCAAAGGCTGTAAGTACACGTCAATGTTCATCTTGGGATTGTTCGGACCAGGAATTATAACGGTTAGAAACATGTACTGAGTCTTCATGCACATCCAAGGCGGTAGGTTATACGGAGTGACAATCACAGGCCAGCACGAATACTGGGATCCCGAAAGACCAAAAGGAGTAAAACGTCAGAAGATAGTCCCAACCTGACATTTCGCGAATCTGAAGCAAAATCTGGATACACTCGATCAAAGTGCTTCCACGCTTCTCCATCGGATGGGTGATCCAACACTCCTTCAATCTGTTCTCGCATGTGCCAACTCATATTTTCGGCCGTCTCTTTCACCATAAATAATCTTTGCAACCGCGGCGTTAAAGGCAAGTAGTGCATTGAATCGGTCGATCTTTTTGCACCGGTAGACCTTCCTGTACTGTTGTCTTATAGCGATCAGCACCACAAAATCTGCACACATCTGCGTCCTTGTCATCTTTGTAGTACAGCATGCATCCATTGCGACAGGAATCGATTTTCTCGTATCCCATCCAGAGCGATCTCACCATCCTCTTAGACCGGTAGAAGTCTTTAGGCAACTTAGCACCCGCCGGCAAGATCTCTATAATCAACTCCAACACTCGGTTGTAGCATTTTTGCGACATGTTAAAATCTGACTTAATGCTCAACAGTCTTGTAACCACCTCCAACGATGAATGATCCTCACAACCAGGATACAATGGAGTCCTTGCATTCTCCAGCAACTCCATAAACTGTACAACATCGGCGTTCGGTGCCTCCTCAGGTGCATCATGAACGAAACTTGGCCCCGCAGCGTCGAAAACCATGTTCACGCACCCGTCGTCGTATGCATGATTATCTGAAACAAAATTAGGTCCCGCATACATATATGGCTCAACATAAGGCTCCGGCTCTGATGCTAAAGACACAAGTTCTCCATGTGCGGTCCACTGATAGTAATTAGGCGTGAAACCCCTCGAGTACAAATGATATGTCACTTCCACTTCTGGATAATATTTCACGTTATGACATTTCATACACGGACACTTAATTTTGGTGCCGTCCATGTACTGAGGGAACGCCTTAGCAAACTGCAGGAACTGCTTTACTCCCGCTATGTATTTATCCCGCACACCACACATATCATCAGGACGACGATTGTACATCCATGAACGATTCCGCAAGTAGTAATTCATATCCATTTGGAAATAATTCTGCAAAGATAGACACACATTATCCAACAGGCACAAATTCGTATATTATGTCTTATTAGGGACACATTAGTAGCGGACAGTTACTAATATCAATGATATGCAATCTAGGTCAAACTAGGTTGTACTAAGTCAAACAAAGTCAAACAAGGTCAACCTAAGTCAAACAGTCAAACAAGGTCAAAGTAGGTCAAGGGTTGACCTATAGTTGACTTTGTCAACTCTTAGTCCAATCTAAGTCAAATATCCTATTTCTAGTCATTACCTACCAAGGTACCGTTTACCTTATCGCTATTGGTATCCCAATACCAATACCTTAAGTTGGTACCCTTTACCTTATCGCTATTGGTACCCTTTACCTTATCGTTATTGGTTAACAGTCAATTCAATTTCAGTTATTCAAGGGAATCAGTTGACACATTCAGTGGATTTATCTCAGGAATAGGAAAACCAATCTCAGTCCTATTTACAGTTTAAGGATAATGAAATCTACAAGGACTGTTACTCAAATAGACCACCTGTTGACTGATATAAGAATACCTATCATCAAAATCCCAAACTCGAGCCACACTCCAAACATTGACCTATTTGTGAAAATAGGACTGAACCTGTATGGCATGGACTGATGCATGGTAGGTAGGTGACTAGACACTTGATGTTAGGGACTGATACTCAAGTATTTAGTCAAGTGACCTCAGGAACTGAACTCATATTCAATAGGAGACTGAACTAACCAATAAGCAATTTGGGGGCTGAATAATTAATTCAAAACTGATTTAAGGACAGGCTGGACATCTAAGTTAATAACTAATGTCGATGTGCAAGGGTGGAATGAACTAAAAAGGTAATCCTTCAACCAAATAATACCTAATCTATATGTCAGTCATGGGACTGAATAACTGAATACAAGACAAATAATAGGACTAGAACTAAATAAATGCCTGGACTGATATGAAGAGATAATATGGACTGCAATATATATATAAAATATGAGAAAACAATGCACAAACTGTTCTCAGATTGACACGTATATATATGTGTGTGTGTCATATGTGTGGTGTGCTAACAGTGTGTGTGTACAATAGGGTGTGTGTATATAGGGTAAAGTGTGCCATGTGTGTGTACATAACATGGGCTAGGTGTCTCAATGTGTGTGTGTACATAGGAATCAATAGTGTGAGTGAATTAGCTATTCTCGGTTTTGAGTGTAATGTGAGTGAGCTATAAGAGAAACAGTATACACAAACAGTGTATCAATCTCAGAAAAATCAGTAGATAGCAGTAGTGTGTGTTTATATTCTCAGGTTACACTTACGTGTGTGTGTAGATAGGTGTAAACAGTGCATAATTTCTCGAGAAAATTCAGTGTAATGTGTGTGTGCCAATATGTAAAAACAGTGTATAAAAACTGTTCTCAGTTTTGACAATCAATGGCATACGAAAACCCAAGAATCCCCAATTAATGTGAACCCTAACATGCACATTAATTCTCAGAGAAGATATGGGATTAATCATAATGGTTTAATCATTCAAAATCAGTTTAAACAAATGTTAATCTCAGAAAATTAATATATAGTGAACTACGTATCAGAAAATTGGGGATAAACCAATTCGAAATCCAAATTCAATTAATAGCAAAATCTAATGGTTGGTAATGATATGTGTATGTGTCATAGAGTCACATGTGTCAAGTGTCCACCAAAACAGGACATAATCGTGTCCAAATTATTTTTTAACACACACGAACACAAATGACACAGTGCAGTCTCGTGCACGTGTTCATGCGTGGTTGGTAATGATATATGTGTGTGTGTGTGTGTATGTGTCCGTGTCTGTGTGTGTGTGTGCGTGTGTGTCCGTGTCCGTGTGTGTCCGTGTGCGTGTGTGTGTGTGTCCGTAGGAGAGGAGGAGGAGGAAGGAGAGGAGTTAGGTTAGGGTTTACCTGAGGAAGAGGAGGAGGAGGTCGGATTGGGGGAGGAGGAGCTCGAAGAGGAGGATCTCGAGGAGGAGGAGCTCGTCGGAGGGGAAGGGAGTCGCCGGGGGGGAGGGGGTCGCCGGGGGGGCACTGACAGAGGGGGGAGGGAGTCGCCGGGGGGGGTGGGGGGTGGTGGGGGGGGGGGGAAATGAAATTTTTGGGTTTTCGAGTGAGAATGAGGGGGGAAGAAGGCAGCGGCGTGCCCTAAGTAAAATAACTTAGCGACGTCACGTTTTGACGTCGCTAACCGTCGTAAACTTGGCGACATATACATAAAATATGTCGCTGAACGTCGCTATTCTGCGACGTAGTACACTCCTGTCGCAGAACGTCGCTAGACAGCGACGTTTTGCGACGTGTTTAAAACGACGTCGCTACTGGCGACTTAATTTCTTGCCGTCGCTACATTACATCGCTATTTGATAATATTTTAGTAGTGGTGCTTGTCTACTTTCCAACCTTGACCTTCAATCGGATAGAACCATTCACACCCGAATAACACAATCTTAGCAGGCTCTATTTCATAACTATATGTCAGCTCCACAATCTCCCGTAAGACGCCATAGAAATCGTTGCCCGCATCAACATCTTTGTAGTTCGAAGGTTGATACAGAAAAAACTATTTTTGGTGGAATCGAGATCCACAAAGTTGTCTCTGATCGGGCAAATTGTTGACTTGAACCTAAACCCATTCACACAGTAGCTTGGCCATATTTTTGTAGCATAAATTGGTCCCTTGGCTAGCGTTCTAATAGACTCATTCTCAAGTCTTGTATATGGACGATCGACCTAAATACCACGAAAAAAGAAATTTAGCTCATTCTCAAGTGCATATACAGAAAGGTAATTACAGAGTTCTCAAGTCTTACATATGCACTCAACCATGATGGGAAATAATACCTTATTTCTTGTTCTAGTTCTTCTTCTATTATGTGTGGCCTACCTGACCTCATATCATCATTAAATATGTTGAAAACAACATCGTTCAATTAATGTAATAGTATAATAATCAACACTATTAAATAATATAGACGTATTAATTATTTACCCCCTCCAGTTTCTTTACTTCATGCTCGTCGCAGTTGAGTAATACATACACCTGAGCAGCCCTTAGCTCATCATCGTTCAGATATCTCTTCTTCATTTTACCCGATGGCTTTCCTGGAGCATTGAATACCTTCAGTATTGTATCATTACATTCATGATCTCCGTCGTCGTTTTTTGGAAGCTCTCATTCTATTAGTTGCAACATGAGACTTGAAATACATCGAACAAAAGTTTGTAATCTTCTCGAGAATATAGGCTTCACAAATAGAACCCTCGACTCATGCCTTATTTTTTACCTTTATTTTTAGGTGATTCAAATGTCGTTCGAACGGGTACATCCATCGATATTCGACGGGTCCACCAACACGTGTCTCATAGGAAAGATGAATCGGCAAATGCTCCATAGAGTCGAAGAATCCAGGAGAAAATACCCTCTCTAGCTTGCACAGTATTACCGCAAAGTCCTTCTCTTGTTTTTCTAGACGATCAACGAGGAATTTCTTAGAACAAAGATCCCTGAAGAATATGCTAAGCTCAGTCAATGGATCCCAAACTGCCTTCGGTAAAAATTCCCGAAATACAATCCGAATTAACCTCTCCATTAATACGTGACAATCGTGGCTCTTCATACCCGTCAATTTATTTTCCTTCAGATCGACACATCTTCTCAGATTTGTCACATATCCGTCTAGAAATTTTAGGCCCTGGATCCACCGACAAAGTCTCATTTTACCCTCCTTGTCCAGTGAGAAAATTGACTTCTACAGGAACTATTTTCCATTCTTCTCTATCAAATGCAACGCAGGGCGTTTGTATATTTCTTCTAAGTCCAACATGGCCTTGGAATTGTCTTTCGTTTTTCTATTTACGTCCATCACAGTATTAATTATGTTATCAAATACATTCTTCTCAATATTCATGACATTAAGATTATGTCTGATCAGATTGGTACTCCAATATGGCAGATCCCATAATATGCTCCTCTTTTTCCAGTTATGATCTCTACCAAATCTATCGTACCCAGTTGTAGGATCTTTGATAGCACTTGGAAAATCTCTAACCTCCTCCCATATCGTGGCTCCGCTCCACCTTGGCGGTGGATCACCCTTCTCTACAACGCCGGCACAGAATACATTCATGTTCCTTCTGAACGGATGATCTTTTGGCAGAAATTGTCGATGACAATCAAAGAAGCACGGTTTTCCTCCGTATTTCAAGCAGAAAGCCTTAGTACGGTCCATGCAATACAGACATGAGAGACGGCCATGAGTGCTCCATCCAGATAACATTCCATAGGCCGAAAAGTCGTTGATGGTCCACATAAGGATTGCCCTCATCTAAAAATTCTGCTTCCTAGAAACATCGTACGTGTTAGCGCCTACTTCCCATAACTGATTCAACTCATCTATCAAAGGCTGTAAGTACACATCAATGTTCCTCTTAGGGTTGTTCGGACCAGGAATTATAACGGTTAGAAACATGTACTGAGTCTTCATGCACATCCAAGGCGGTAGGTTATATAGAGTGACAATCACAGGCCAGCACGAATACTGGGATCCCGAAAGACCAAAAGGAGTAAAACCGTCAGAAGATAGCCCCAACCTGACATTACGCGGATCTGAAGCAAAATCAGGATACACTCGATCAAAGTGCTTCCATGCTTCTCCATCGGATGTGTGATCCAACACTCCTTCAATCTGTTCTCGCATGTGCCAACTCATATTTTCGGCCATCTCTTTCACCATAAATAAACCTTGCAACCGCGGCGTTAAAGGCAAGTAGTGCATTAAATCGGTCGGTCTTCTTGCACCGATAGACCTTCCTGTACTAGTTGTCTTATAGCAATCAGCACCACAAAATCTGCACACATATGCATCCTTGTCGTCTTTGTAGTACAGCATGCACCCATTGCGACAAGAATCAATTTTTTCGTATCCCATCTAGAGCGATCTCACCATTCTCTTAGACCGGTAGAAATCTTTAGGTAACTTAGCACCCGCCGGCAAGATCTCTATAATCAACTTCAACACTCGGTTGTAGCATTCTTACGACATTTTAAAATCCGACTTAATGCTCAACAGTCTTGTAACCACCTCCAACGGTGAATGATCCTCACAACCAGGATACAATGGAGTCCTTGCATTCTCCAGCAACTCCATAAACTTTACAGCATCGATATTGGGTGCCTCCTCAGCTGCATCATGAACGAAACTAGGCCCCACAGCGTCGAAAACTATGTTCATGCACCCGTCGTCGTATGCATGATTATCTGAAACAAAATTAAGTCCCGCATGCATATACGGCTGAACATAAGGCTCCGGCTCTGATGCTAAAGACACAAGTTCTCCGTGTGCGGTCCACTGATAGTAATTAGGCGTGAAACCCTCGTGTACAAATGATATGGCACTTTCACTTCTGGATAATATTTCACGTTCTGATATTTTACACACGGACACTTAATTTTGGTGCCGTCCATGTATTGAGGGAACGCCTTAGCAAACTGCAGGAACTGCTCTACTCTCGCTATGTATTCATCCCGCACACCATACATATCATCATGACGGCGATTGTACATCCATGAACGATTTCACAAGTAGTAATTCATATCCATTTGGAAATAATTCTGCGAAGTTGGACACACATGTTCACCGCAATAACTAGTCAAACTGGGTGAAGTTGAGTTGGCTAAGTCAATATCTTGGACAAACTAGTCAAACTGGGTAAAGTTGACTAAGTCTAGGCAATTATCCTTTACTAGACATAGACATGGAAAAAAGACTGATATTTGCAGAGTCCGAACTTCCTAGTGTATATTACAGTAGAGAGACATGGTAACCGTATGTAGGGGTACAACTCGGGCGGGTTGGGTCGGGTATTATAATCGCACAGAGCAATTGAACCATAGAAATTATTGTATGCAACAATAGAAGGGAGTATCCTAAAACTTGTAAACTAGGGGTTCAGGTAAAAGTGTGGGTTGCAGGGCTATGTAATAAAGTTTCAAACATAGGCACAACAGTAGGTAAGAACTCAGGGTGCATATGTTTACTTTTAAATAAATTCTAAACAGTGGATTGGGTTAACAACAGTAATGGAAGTATGTTTCTCCTCCACCCAGGAAATTGGAAGTTTTTAGAGGAGACAAACTCGTGTAGCAAGTCAAATTTTTAGAGGAGACAAACTCGTGCTAGTATGGAATATCCATATCAAGGCATGGATAATAGGTGCCCATAATATCCATATCAAGTCAAATTTTCTCTAATATTTTTTTGTTTGATAAGCTAGTTCACTTCTTGATTTTTTTTGGTAGTATATGAAAAGCTAAAAACAAAATGTAAAACTTTCATCACTATATTATTGTTTTTTTAGGACAAACTTGCAAATAAATATGCAAGAGCACTTTTTTTTTGGTAAGTATATAAAAAGTTAAAAACATCTAAAGTTTGAAATATATATATATATATATATATATATATATATATATATATATATATATATATATATATATGTAGCTTAGCTCCTTGACCTTGTCAAAAGAAAAACCAATTTATCCTTGGTCTTGCCAAAACTCTAGGGTTATGATGACTTCAGTGATTTGGAGAAGAACCATCCAACTTGTCCTATGTGAAAATTATATATAACAATTCTGCCTAAGTGTAGATGTCACTGTTGTTTAATTTTTCCTCTGGCTAATTAATCTCATGTTCTCAATGTAATTAGCTGCCCAAAAAATTCCTTCCACAAGTGATCGACCCTTCCTTCTTCAATGTAAAACCTAGCTAGCTAGCTAGCTAGCTACTGTGTCATATAGACTGGACATTCATTGACATGAAATGACACATGACTGTGAAACAAAAAATTGTAGGTGAGATGTATGTACACATTGACAAAGGACATATCAACTCCAAATTAACAATCGGAAAGCTTCATTTGTTGCGACAAGGGAACAACAATTATGTGATAATTAAGCATACGTAATGCTCCTGTCGTGGCGCGACGAGCGCTTCTAACGGCGACGAAGATGGCTTTGAACATTTCAGGCCACTCGATTATTCCCCTTTGCTTATAATAATATAATAAAACGTCAAATTTCTTAAGACTACACCAAGAATTCTTTATTTAGGTGACGTAACCGTGTGTCCGTGTGTGTGTGTGTGTGTCTGTGTGTCCGTGTATCCGTGTGTGTGTGTGTGTGTGTCTGTGTGTGTGTGTGTCCGTGTGTGTATGTGTGTGTCCGTGGGAGAGGAGGAGGGACATGAGTTAGGTTAGGGTTTACGTGTGGAAGAGGAGGAGGAGCTCGGATTGGGGAAGGAGGAGCTCGACGGGGGGTTGGGGTCGCCTGGGGGGAGGGAGTCGCCGGAGGAGTAGAGGGTCGTCGGGGGTCGAGGGGTTCGTCGGGGGGGGGGGGGGGAGAAAATTTTAGAAATTTTCGAGTGAGAGGGAAAAAGGAAACAGTGTGCCCTAAGTAAAAAACTTAGCGACGTTAAGAGGAGACGTCGCTAAACGTCGCCAACTAGTGTCGTATAGCGACAACATTGTAGGACGGCGATAAACGTCGCCAACTAGTGTCGTATAGCGACGACATTTTAGGACGTCGCTAATATGCAAAATTTTAGCGACGTCTTTTGTCGGCGTCGCTATTTCCGTCGCTAATTTGTCATATTTTAGTAGTGCTAGGACGTATTTTTGTAGTCGAGACACGTGATAGATATTATGTATCTCAAGATGCAAAGACAGAAGAGTGGGACGAGAAACTTGTATTTACTCATCGAATAAGTCAAGCCGACCGTTGTACCCCTGATATAGGTGAAATATAAGGTCGCCGACAAGAACCCAAGATATACTGACACTGCCTGACCTACTACTGAAGGATAAATCAAAAGGATATAACTGAAAGAAGACCATAAAGATGGTACCTGAGACTCCCTTGGTACTACCCTTATGCCGATACTAAAGCTATCCCTGAGACTACGCATACAACTGTGCTCTGTGCTGCCTAAACCTTTGAGCTCGCAATGGCAGAGGATACTGTGCCAATGGCTGAACATCTAGTATCGGTCCTAACTGCTCATCCACTGCTGGAGGTGATGACTGATGGGACTGAAATGACTAAGGTGATACATCTGGTGGAGCTGGTCGTCCTCGAGATGTCGGATAGGGACTGTTAGCCCATTGGTCATGGTTAAACCTGATTTTAATAATTGATCAAACTCTGTCTCAATATACGGAGCTACTCAGATGTTTACTCAAGACATTTTAGACACTTGGACACTGATCAAGATCGGATATCTACCCAGTTCAAGACCGAAGCTATATTTGCCACTCGAGTATGTATCTCTTTATGTAATGTAATTTTTTACTTTTATTGAGTCTAGGAATACATTGTACACCGAGTCGTACTGGCAAATAGGCTATCCAAAATTATTTTTTAAAATGACCTATGTTTTTGAAAAACATCCCTTATTGACAAAAGCTTCTGAAGGATTTTAAAAAGGCCAAAAATTACTTTTGAAAAATCCTAACCAACCCTAACAGAACTCGGCCCGAGTTCAGCCAGGGTTAGGTTAGTGACCGTTTGATTTTCGAATGTTTAAAAAACTTGGTCTTCCTTCAGTTGCGGATTGTTACATAGAGTTATGTCCAAATTCTGCCTGGCAGAATTTTGCCTTTGAAAAAACTATAAATAGAAAAGAATTCTGATCATTTAAAATCACTCATTCACTTTCATCTCCTCTTCTAAGCATACATTTCTTTCCAAAGAATTCTAAAAAGCTTTCATTTTTAAATCCCAAGCCAGTTATAATTCTCTAGTCAATTTGTCGGTACGGTACGGTCTAGAAGATTTCAGAGAAATTGTAATCAGATGCTTGATTGAAGAAAGACTCTTCAAAATTGAAGTTGGTCGAGTTCTTCATATAAAAGCTCGCGTCTGTAGAAGTTGCAAGGACTTCGTATGAAAGCTTGCGAGATTTTCCAATAGTGGATTCAACTGGAAGCTAGAGTTCTTCCGACTGGACTAGTCCTCACAAGAGAAAAACTACTATACATCGTTGTGTTTGTATTTGCCTTCTGATCTCATTTCTTTTACAGTTATTATTTTGTTATTATTGATTTAATTCTGTGATCTTACTGCTAACAAGTTTTTAATTAGCAATATTCTGCTGCCGACTCTATTCACCCCCCCTCTAGGGTATTCTACTTTACGACTTCGTTCCTACAATTGGTATTAGAGCAGGTTATACAGGTAAAGCAAGGTAAAATTGTAGTTATATTCAATTATTCTTAATTGCTATATAAATCATAGTATAACACATAGAAACTGTGAAATTCACAAGTGAAGGCCAAGCCACAAATAGACCTCCACTGTTTGATGGCACAAACTATATTTATTGGAAAAAACGGATGAGTTTTTTCTTAAAATCTCTTTGTAACACCCAGTTTTCCAGAAGAGGGTAATTTTGAAATTTTGTAATTATAATTATTATTTACTGATATTTATTTCATATTATAATTTTTGGTAATTTTTAATCATTTTTAAACTATTTAAAATCATGACTTGTGATTAGGGTGTTTCATCTACCACATTTCTAGTTTGAGGGTATTTTTGTCATTTTTTTTATTGAATTTGGAATTATTATGAATTATTGAGATTTATTAGAATTTATATGATTTTTGGTATAATTTAATTAAGGGTTAATCTAGACTTGACTAGTGTTGACTTTGGAGCCTAACCTAGAAGCTAAACCTAACTAAGGTGACTTGGTTTAGTATGTAACCTTAGTCTAACCTAGATCAACCCATGATTTGGTCATTTAGACTCAAGTTAGAATAGAAGGCTTTTAGTCATAAGCCATGACTTATGGTTTTGAAACCAATGATTATCAACTTAAGCCATAGAGGCCCAAAGCCCATAGCCCATTACTAGAAACCCTAACCCTAATCATCATGGCTGGCCATCTAGGGATCATCCCCCTATTTATACTCTCTTCCATTAGGTTAGCCCCCTTTAGAAAGTTCACATTTGGAAAAAAGAGGTAAATCCCATCTTTAGAAATTCCTAGAAAATCCATTTTAATTCCTTTTTAATCCTAACAAGTTGCATAAGATCCTAATTCATCTATACTTGTTATTTGAGGATAATCCCAGCTTTGGGAAAATTTGGGAGCATTTAGCTAGCAAGGAGGAATCCCCCATTTGGAGCTTTTTCAAGCTTTTTGCACCTATAGGTAAAACTCCACAAATTGTATTAATATTTTGTTTTCTTTACATTTAGGGCTAGATCTAGGAGTCCCCTAGCTGCCCACAAAATTTGGGCTCAATTCGTGTCCATTTCGTGTCCGTATCGGACACGTATCGTATTGATATACTAGGAGTTTGTAGAAATGCCACAATGGAACTAATTTTCATATTTTTAAAATGTAATTGCATGGATTTGTAGATCTTGATATGTGTATTAATTTTTGTGAAGACAGTAGTGTATTTTGTGTCCATTTGTATCCTGTTTTTGTGCGTGGACACGCAGCACGAGCCCGTAGGCCGTGTCCTGCATCACGGGGTCCATATCTCTGGACACAGGACACGTCGTGTCCTAATTTTTTGTGTGAACCTTGGGGAAACGTCTGCGACCATGCTCCCAAAATTTAGGAGCATCTCGTGGGCCACGCAGGGAGCAATCGAGGTCGCATGGGTCGCGCACTGTCGCGCACGAGCTGCTGTGCGCGTGCACAGGCACGACTTACACGCGTGTCGTGTCTTGTCTGTGGGACTCGTGGACCCAGTACAGGGTGTGTCAGACCTAGGGCTATCCTAGGTAAACCTCTGGACACGAGCACGGGTCGTGTCGTGTCGTGTGTCGCGTGTTATACGCACGTGCACGCGTGCACAACGATGGTTCGTGCACTGTCTCGTGTCTGTGAACACATGTTGTTTGGACACGATTCGTGTCCAATTCCTGGACACGAATGCACTCTATAGTTCCCTCACATGTTTGCTATTAATTACCCACCCTTTAATAGTCACTTTGATGATTATTTGAATTCGAAAATTCGAATTTCCTTTTCATGGATACTCGATTGATACAACATGGCTGAATGTATTTTTTTTTCTGTATTGATTTTATTTTTGTTCCTGTTTGGTGATGTTACACTGTTAGATTAGTTACCCACATAATTGTTAACTAATAGTTAATTGTTAGGTTAGTTTTGATTTTGTTTTTGCAATGGGGTTTGTGATTTGGGAGTTTGGTTTGGTTTTCCTGTCAAATTCAAGAAAACTAAAACCTATGTATATGTTGGGTTTGGGGTTCCTCTCATACACACACACACACATTATGAATTCCAGTTTTGTTCCTCACTTTATCCCCTCTTTGATACACACATTTAGTTCACTGTTCACACACACATAAATCCTATACACACTGATGTCCTGTTAACTCTCACACTCACACATACACATAGCCCTATTCACTCCTCTCATTGTTACACACACATTTGATTCTGATTTTCTGATACACTGTTCACCCTTAACACAACACACAGTCACTCATTCACATTCTCTCACACTCCTCTTATACACACATAAAACTGTTTTCCTCACATTCCCTCAACACATACACACACACACAGCTCTTCACACTACAATGTTTTCTCTTCACACGCACTCACACACAAATTGGCACATCCACACACACACACACACACACACACACACATTCTAAAACAGTTTGCCTTACACACACACAAACTGTTTTCCTCACATTTTTCTCACACTTTGCACACTCTCACACTTTACACAAATCACTCATTTCAATCACATACACACACTTTATGTATATATATGCATATGAAATATGAAATGTAATATATGTAATGTATATAACATATTCATGGTATCTATAGATTTGTATATTGTAGTATGGTATATAGGTATAACTTGTACATGTTAAACCTATGTAATGTGTGTTTTGATAGCTTAGTTGGCATTGTGTTATGGTTGTGTGCTAGCCTAGGTTTAGTTAGGGTTGGCTAGACTTGGTTGACTGGTTTAGACTAGGGTTAGACCTAGAATGGCTATTTTGACCAAGTTTAACCTCGTTTGACCTAGTTTGACTAAATTAGACTAGAATTGACCTAGTTTGACTGTTAGGGTTGACTAGAGTTGACCAAAGGTTAACTTTAGCCTAGATTGACCCCAAACTTCATGTAGATGCATTGTAGCAGTGTATTTTCTTATTATTAGACTTGTTGTGACTTGTGCTGTTCTAAATAGGAGCCAGACACCACTCCTCGGACAATACTTTTATCTTGGACACTCAGATACCAGACGAGTACATTCTCTGATCATTTCATATCCTGTTTAGAATTATTTTCCTGCTTTAAACTACTTTACTTGATACTGTCACGTTGGTCACACGGATTAGTACTATATGGATCCCTTCTTGAGATGTTATCCCCTCAGGGAGCATCGGATACTACATGTTTTGTGCGTTTCACTTACATGGTGTATCACTATGCTTTACGGTTCATTGATCACTTGTGACATGTACTCTCATGATCACATAGTCTTCCTTGAATCACCCATTTATGGGCATTTTCAGAATCACCCATTTATGTGTCTACCATGTATCACCCCTTGTGGGCCATTGCATGGAATCATAACATAACCTGGCTGGATCCTTGTGTATTGATTGAGGGTACGGGGGAGTAGAAGTAGACATGTGAATAATATCCAAGTAGTGTAGTTTCCAGAATCACTCCATAGTATAGTTCCCAGAATCTCCTATGCCATTTATATATTTATATTGTACTCTGACTCACTAGCCATTGTTAGTTCTCTACTTATAGTAGATATTTCTATTACAGTTCTTTCTCTGTTTACATTCTGTACTTTCTTTCAGTTCATGTATCTTACTTTACTGCATGATTATATTTTCTAACCTGCTATGATCTGTTGAGATGTATTGTGCTCGCTCCTATCCTGACTGGATCTGTTGAAAATATTACAGAGGACGAGAAGGAGACCTTGGTGGATACCTACTACGGGGCAGCTCTAGATGACACTAGTGATCCGGATTTCCATCCGGATCCATTAGCTATAGAGACTGAGGCTCCCTAGTCTAGGTTTTACTATTACTGTCATTTGGGATCTGTATTGTATATATTCTTTCATATTCAGTAGTTGAGACTTGTATTTCTGGATGGTTGCTGAGATATTATCTTAGACACTTAGACTCTTCTGATCTTCTGTACTTCATTTTGAGTTTTATATCATATCGTACTTCTTTTTCCTTAGTTGTGATTGAGTTTACATTCTGCTATGTCACCCGCATTCGGGGAGTATAAACTGTTTAGCATTACATTGTTAGATGTTGTGACCTAGAACAGCGTTCTACCGTCGACACTGCGGCGTAGGCTGGACGTACCTGTAGAAGCATGGAATTTCACAACCAGAAAGACCATGCGCCAGACACTACATGCGCCAGGACTCGCACAGAACACTTCACAGCAAAGTCAATAACCATAGACATTTGAAGGACTTTTTATTTATATATAAAAGTCTATTACATGTCTAGAAAAGGTTGTACAAAGGAGAATTTCTACAAAGGAAAGATCCTAAGTCTACTGCCAACGACCACCATGCGCCTCCAGATAGGCGCAGCAGTCACCATGCGCTGCCAGTTAGGCACAGCAGATGTCATGCGCCTCCAACCAGGCGCATCCCGCCATCTCTTCAGCAGCTCAGTTATGTGCATCCCTTCAGCAGCCCAGTTATTCTTCCAACCAGGCTCACCTAGCCGAGCAGAGCCCAGTTATGTGCCGCTCTTCCAACCAGGCTCGCCTGATAAATGCTTTGATACATAAAGCATTTAACCCTCTGGCTGGAACCAAGGAAGAGAAGAGCACCGCAAAGCTGTGGCCAGGGGAGGCTTCGAAAGAGCCTCCAAAGACCAAGGAAGACCGTGATCGAAATCACGACGAAAGGAGCAACTTTCAACATAATCAAAGTGGGCAGCACCCACTTTGAAGGAAGAGAGTGCCTAGCACCGCCATTCCGATCTACGGCTCTTCCGGAACAACGGAGACGAGGCCCGAGCATCCCCATCTTTGGATGCAACAGGCACCTTCCGCCTGCCTCAGAAGCTCTCGACTCCGTCTTTTGGATGTAACAGTCACCTTCAAGAGCATCAATGACAACATGGCGTCTCATCTTCACCCTCGGGAGCACTTCGTCAACAGAATGCACCCGAGAACCTGAGTTCATATTGGAAAGACGTGAGGGAATGAGAGGCAAACCTTCTCTCCATGCCACTATTTATAGGCCGGGGCAGATCAAACCCACACGCCAAGTGGATGGCTCTCCGAGTTCCGAGCAATGAACTCACATTAAATGGATGAACCGGACGACTCGACTTCAGCCAAACGGCTATTTAAAGGCACTCGAGAAGCGAAACAGCGGCACCATTAAAGACGTGTCGGATGCACCGGCTGGACAGCGCATCACACCCCTTCAAACACCAAGCGCCTTCCACAGATACGCCCTGTACCGAGCGCATCAAAGGGGATGCACCCCCATACGCCTAGTGGAACGTCAACCGACGTGCCCACTCAGCTGTCCATCGAATGTCACCAACATTAAATGCTGAACTGACAGAGTTGGCAGCACGCCTTCCCAAGTCTGAACGGCTGACAGCTTTTGCAGAAGACGAAGCGTCCACAACGTCAGCATCATCATGACTCTATCCCGACGGCTACTGCCACGTGGCAACTCGACCACCCGCATGCGCCTCCGCGGCCATACGCCCAAACCTGCATGCGCCTCAAAAAGCCATGCGCCTCAGACCCTTCACTGATCCCTAAAGACAGAAGAAGAGTCTCCAGTTGAAGCTTTGCATGCGCCTCAAAAGCCATGCGCCCCAGACTGATCTCTGATCCCGAAAGACAGAAGGAAAGTCGCTCGCATGCGCCTCAAAAGTCATGCGCCCAGAACGGCTCGTGACTCCTAAAGGTCACGAGCCAAAATCTCATCATGCGCCCAATACAAGGCGCATCCCACCAAATCATCCCCCCCACCAAATCAGAGATCTCCGAGCCATGGGTCGACGACACGTGTCCTTTGACTCAACTCATCCAAGATCTCAGCAACAGAAAGATCTTCTCCTCTGCTACGTGCCGGCTCACAACAGCAGTATGAAGAATTCAACCTCGCGAGTAGGGCGCATCATCCGTGCGCCTCCATCAACAATCTCCACGTGGCGTCCCCACGCACCGGCGCATCCTATATATGCGCGCATGGGCAGCCAACCTGCTCAGCTATAAATGGAGGAATCATCCCCTCCTTACACATACACAGAGACATACATACGAACAATCCAGACAGAGATCATCAGAGAGGCAGATACAGACACTCAACGTCTTCCTCCTCTCCGCCAGCTCCAGCACCCAGAGCAATCTATACCTTCAGAGAACCGATAACCGTCGTCAGCCCGTCAACGGAGTCAACGTATTACCACTCACTCCATTGGTACTTAGGACCCAGATTAAACAAAAGTGTACTCCTAGGACTACATCTAAGTCCTATATTGTAACACTGTTCTGTTTGTATTAAGATTTGCAATCAAACGATTTAATGGCAAACAGTACCCACTTCTCGTGCCCTTACTCTAGGGTGCGGGTCGTGACATATTTTTAGTGGTAGCCCATGCAGGTCGAGTTTGTGTAGTGGTATTCGAACTAGAATATCACTACAACCTGCAGTAGGATTAGGATATAATTTTGAAGGTACTCAATCACACTAGAAAAAACTCTTAATCAGATTTCTTTTATCTAAATTTGCTGCTTATTGTTTTCCCTTGAATATAAACTGTCCTCCTTTGATTTTTCGCTTCATTCTCAGTAATGGCTTCTTGTTTTGATCTGTCTTCATGGTGGTTATGGAGACACGATCTCATCGCTCCAGTTCGGGAGATACTATCGAGAGGCTGGCCACCTCTCATCCTGTTCATCAGGGCCTCGAGACCGCAGCTCCTGTTGTGCCGACTTAGGTTGGCGTTTCTGCTACATTGGAGGTGCACCTCCGTCTGTACAAAGACCTTTTTCCCGTCATTCCTGATTTCTCTCAGCAGCAGAGGTACCTACAGCATCAACAGCAGGCCAAAGAAAACCAGCAAGGGCGAGCTGTCGCCAGGACAGTCAAGGATGCACAAGCCATTAGAGATCTTGCTACATGATTTTGATCTTTTCGATTCCATTTCCACTAATGCCTCTTATAACTATCTTGAGATTCGATTCTATCTGTTCCTTGTTGACTGATCAATTTGTTCTGTTGTTCTTGCGTTATGTTTGTTTTTCTTCTGAGAAATCATATGGGCTAGGTCACCTCAATCATGGGATCTAGAATCTTCGATGGTCGTGTTAGCTGGCATAGTGAGGACATATAGTCAGATTTTGGACATATTTCTCGGGTGTGGAAATTTAATATTTTCGTCGTCGCATGCGACAATACAGAAATTTTAAACACCATGAACCTAGAGGTATGTTCCTTGGTCAAGGAATCTGTGATTATCGTAACCTTGCTCACTAACATGACGAAGACTCTGAACAACATGATTTTGGACAGACGTATATGATTATCGTACCCTTCTATTGTCAAAAAAAATTGTATCCATCATCAAATAACTTGGGAGTAGGAATATTTAGTTTGTAGAGCTTATTCATATGTAGTTCTTCCATAGTGTAATATGATGACTTGTAGAGTGTATGTACCCTAGAGATGATAGTTAGCATTAGTATTAGAATAGTAATCCATTGAAGATAGTTTTCCTGTTATTTATAATACCAACCAGTTTACATATAGGATGTTAGTATTCCTTACAGCTTTGATGATTTATTATTTTTTTTTCCCTTACCATTCCCAGAGAGGCACCATGACTAGAGCCTGTCCTTGAGTATAGTTGTAGCTGCATCTAAGACTGAGAGGTCTATATACATAGATAGATTGCAGGTGATATTGGCATATAGGATGTGGGTCGATTGGTATCTATAGGCCATTGTTGTATAGGGTATTGACATGTGTTAGCCTATAATTGGTTCAGTTTTTCTATTTTAGTTAAGTTCTCCTTGTGTTGAGTTCAGTCGTGTTTATAGGCAGTGTGCAGACCCTTCACTAGAGACCTTGTTCCCTCAGTTTATACTATTTCAAGTTGTTCACAGCACTCAACTTTCATTACCTACCATATTGCATCATAGGTTCACTGGACCATAGTTTAGATCCTAATTATTGACTCACCAATATAACCATCAACCACTTATCATATTCTGCACATCTGGAGAGTCAGTATCAAGCATATTAGAGGTTCGCACTCATCCTTGTCCAGGTAAAGTCTACATCACTTAGGATATCTACCTTAGTTCACTGTTCTGTAAATCTTTTGTATCATACTTGTTTGGGATATCTTGGCTCAGCCAAGA
This sequence comes from Iris pallida, assembly GCA_029216955.1. Classification (NCBI taxonomy): domain Eukaryota; kingdom Viridiplantae; phylum Streptophyta; class Magnoliopsida; order Asparagales; family Iridaceae; genus Iris; species Iris pallida. The sequence goes on along the minus strand of JANAVB010019587.1, from coordinate 14,489 downwards.
AGACCAAGTTTTACTTGAGATACTAACTTTTTAGCTCACTGCATCTCTTTAGTTCACTGTACTACACCCATCTGCCCTGCATTAGGATACATACTTTATGTATCAGAACCTCACATATATCCTGCACTCCATTGGTCCTGTGCTTCATGGCACACCCTGCACTCTTCATTATACACTGTACATCATCCTTGCATCCTGTATAGTATCCACTGCATAATAGACTGCATCACTCAATTTCAATTCCCTTGAATTAATTGGCCCAGTCCCTATATCATTTTGATGTTCAGTCCATGAATGGGTTTTGATATCAGACTTTGGGAAGACTTGATACTTACCACTCTCATGTAGTCTTGTTCTTTGAACTTAACAGGCCAATCTACTTCAGGTTTCATGTTCCTGCATTCCTTTGGTTCAACCCTTCACATAGGAGTAGCATGAGTAAATGGCCCTGCATTTGATCTGCTAGCCCTGTTCATTCCTGGTTCAGACCTTGCACATGTGTAATCATGGGTACACTTACTTGCCCTACCTTCTTGAGTATTCTGTCCTATTTCTTACCTATAGGTAATCCTATATACACATGTGAGAAATGTGTATATATGAGTTATGTGTGGTCCACGTTTCCTTGGGCTGCTGCATTTGTGTCCATTATCCCATGGTATTAGATATATCTTATGTATATACATATATGTTATATATTTATATAAGTAGTGGTGGATAAAGGTATATGTCATTATACATGTATATGATAACCTTGGGATGTGCATAAGTGATTTTATATATGGGATTAGGTTGGGTTATAGTATGCTCTATATATATATATATATATTTGTGATATATGTATATGGATATATAGTTGAGTAATATATATATATATATATATATATATATATATATATATATATTTATATATATATATATATATATATATATATATATATATTTTATATATATAAAATATATATATATATATTATATATATATATATATATATATTATAAATATATATATATATAATATATAATATTATATATTTATTATTAAATATATATTATATATATATATATATATATATATATATATATATATATATATCTATAATATATTATTAATATATATATATATATATATATATATATAATATCTATATATATTATATTAATATATATATAATTATATATATATATATAATGATATGGTTAATTGATAACTTAGAGTGGGTTGGTTATGACATTGAGTTAGCTTATAGAGTTTGACCTATATAGTTGACCCAATAGTCTAATATTGACCAATGTTGACTTATTGACCTTGTTTGACTAGACAGTTGACCACACCCTAGATTTGACTTAGTTGACTAAGAGGGTTGACCCTTGACTATGTTTGACCTAGAAGGAGTACTACCATCTTAATTTTGAGGACAAAATTTTTATAACGTGGGTAGGATTGTAACACCCAGTTTTCCAGAAGAGGATAATTTTGAAATTTTATAATTATAATTATTATTTACTGATATTTATTTATATTATAATTTTTGGCGATTTTTAATCATTTTAAACTATTTAAAATCATGACTTGTGATTAGGGTGTTTCATCTACCATTTCTAGTTTGAGGGTATTTTTGTCATTTTTTGAATTATTGAATTTAATATATTATTGGAATTATTAGAATTATTGAGATTTATTAGAATTTATATGATTTTTGGTATAATTTAATTAAGGGTTAATCTAGACTTGACTGGTGTTGACTTTGGAGCCTAACCAGAAGCTAAACCTAACTAAGGTGACTTGGTTTAGTATGTAACCTTAGTCTAACCTAGATCAACCCATGATTTGGTCATTTAGACTCAAGTTAGAATAGCAGGCTTTTAGTCATAAGCCATGACTTATGGTTTTGAAACCAATGATTATCAACTTAAGCCATAGAGGCCCAAAGCCCATAGCCCATTACTAGAAACCCTAACCCTAATCATCATGGCCGGCCACCTAGGGATCATCCCTCTATTTATACTCTCTTCCATTAGGTTAGCCCCCTTTAGAAAGTTCACATTTAGAAAAAAAGGTAAATCCCATCTTTAGAAATTCCTAGAAAATCCATTTTAATTCCTTTTTAATCCTAACAAGTTGTATTAGATCCTAATTCATCTATACTTGTTCTTATTTGAGGATAATCCCAGCTTTGGGAAAATTTGGAGCATTTGGCTAGCAAGGAGGAATCCCCCATTTGGAGCTTTTTCAAGCTTTTTGCACCTATAGGTAAAACTCCACAAATTACATTAATATTTCGTTTTCTTTGCATTTAGGGCTAGATCTAGGAGTCCCTTAGCTACCCACAAATTTGGGCTCAATTCGTGTCCATTTGTGTCCGTATCGGACACGTATCGTATTGATAGACTAGGTGTTTGTAGAAATGCCACATAGGAACTTATTTTTATATTTTAAAATGTAATTGCATGGATTTGTAGATCTTGATGTGTGTATTAATTTTTGTGAAGACAGTAGTGTGTTTCGTGTCCATTTGTGTCCTGTTTTGCGCGTGGACACGCAGCACGAGCCCGTAGGCCGTGTCCTGATCACGGGGTCCATATCTCTGGACACAGGGCACGTCGTGTCCTATTTTTTGTGTGAACCTTGGGGAAATGTCTGCGACCATGCTCCCAAAATTTGGAAGCATCTCGTGCACCACGCAGGGAGCAATCGAGGTCGCATGGGTCGCGCACTGTCGTGCGCGAGCTGCTGTGCGCGTGCACAGGCACACTGACACGCGTGTCGTGTCTTGTCTATGGGACTCGTGGACCCAGTGCAGGGTGTGCCAGACCTAGAGCTATCCTAGGTGAACCTCTGGACACGAGCACGGGTCGTGTCGTGTGTCGCGTGTTATACGCGCGTGCACGCGTGCACGACGATGGTTCGTACACTGTCTCGTGTCTTGAACACGTGTTGTTTGGACACGATTCATGTCCAATTCCTGGACACGAATGCACTCTACAGTTCCCTCACATGTTTGATATTAATTACCCACCCTTTAATTGTCACTTTGATGATTATTTGAATTCGAAAATTCGAATTTCCTTTTAACTGATACTCGACTGATACAACATGGCTGAATGTATTTTTTTTGTATTGATTTCATTTTTGTTCCTGTTTGGTGATGTTACACTGTTAGATTAGTTACCCACATAATTGTTAACTAATAGTTAATTGTTAGGTTAGTTTTGATTTTGTTTTTGCAATGGGGTTTGTGATTTGGTTTTCCTGTCAAATTCAGAAAACTGAAACCTATGTATATGTTGGGTTTGGGGTTCCTCTCATACACACATACACACATTGTGAATTCCAGTTTTGTTTCTCACTTTATCCCCTCTTTGATACACACATTTAGTTCACTGTTCACACACACACAAATCCTATACACACTGATGTCCTGTTAACTCTCACACTCACACACACACAGCCCTATTCACTCCTCTCATTGTTACACACACATTTGATTCTGATTTCCTGATACACAGTTCACCCTTAACACAACACACAGTCACTCATTCACATTCTCTCACACCCTCTTATACACACACAAAACTGTTTTCCTCACATTCCCAACACATACACACACACAGCTCTTCACACTATACTGTTTTCTCTTCACACGCACTCACACACAAATTGGCACATCCACACACACACACATTCTAAAACAGTTTACCTTACATACACACAAACTGTTTTCCTCACATTTCCCTCACACTTTGTACACTCTCATACTTTACACAAATCACTCATTTCAATCACATATACACACACACTTTATGTATATATATGCATATGAAATATGAAATGTAATGTATGTAATGTATATAACATATTCATGGTATCTATAGATTTGTATATTGTAGTATGGTAATAGGTATAACTTGTATATGTTAAACCTATGTAATATGTGTTTTGATAGCTTAGTTGGCATTGTGTTGTGGTTGTGTGCTAGCCTAGGTTTAGTTAGGGTTGGCTAGACTTGGTTGACTGGTTTAGACTAGGGTTAGACCTAGAATGGCTAGTTTGACCAAGTTTAACCTCGTTTGACCTAGTTTGACTAAATTAGACTAGAATTGACCTAGTTTGACTGTTAGGGTTGACTAGAGTTGACCAAAGGTTGACTTTAGCCTAGATTGGCCCCAAACTTCATGTAGATGTATTGTAGCAGTCTATTTCCTTATTATTAGACTTGTTGTGACTTGTGCTGTTCTAAATAGGAGCCAGACACCACTCTTCGGACAGTACTTTCATCTTGGACACTCAGATACCAGGCGAGTACATTCTCTGATCATTTTATATCCTGTTTAGAATTATTTTCCTGCTTTAAACTACTTTACATGATACTGTCATTGGTCACACGGATTAGTACGATATGGATCCCTTCTTGAGATGTTATCCCCACAGGAAGCATCGGATACTACATGTTCTGTGCTTTCACTTACATGGTGTATCACTATGCTTCAAGGTTCATTGATCACTTGTGACATGTACTCTCATGATCACAGAGTCTTCCTTGAATCACCCATTTATGGGCATTCCCAGAATCACCCATTTATGGGCCTACCATGTATCACCCCTTGTGGGCTATTGCATGGAATCATAACATAACCTGGCTGGATCCTTGTGTATTGATTGGGGGTACGGAAGAGTAGAAATAGACATGTGAATAATATCCAAGTAGTGTAGTTCCCAGAATCACTCCATAGTATAGTTCCAAATCTCCTATGCCATTCACATATTTATATTGTACTCTGACTCACTAGCCACTGTTAGTTCTCTACTTATAGTAGATATTTCTATTACAGTTCTCTCTCAGTTTACATTCTGTACTTTCTTTCAGTTCATGTATCTTACTTTACTGCATGATTATATTTTCTAACCTGCTATGATCTGTTAGATAAATTGTGCTCGCTCCTGTCCTGACTGGACCTGTTGAAAATATTACAGAGGACGAGGAAGGCCTGTGTGAATACCTACTACGGGCAGCTCTAGATGACACCAGTGATCCGGATTTCCAGCCGGATCCATTAGCTATAGAGACTGAGGCTCCCTAGTCTAGGTTTTACTATTACTGTCATTTGGGATCTGGATTGTATATATTCTTTCATATTCAGTAGTTGAGACTTGTATTTCTGGATGCTTTCTGAGATGTTATATTAGACACTTAGACTCTTCTGATCTTCTGTACTTCATTTTGAGTGTTATATCATATCGTACTTCTTCTTCCTTAGTTGTGATTGAGTTTACATTCTGCTATGTTACCCCCATTCGGGGAGTATAAACTGTTTAGCATTATTGTTAGATGTTGTGACCTAGGACAACGTTCTACCGCCGCCGACACTGCGGCGTAGGCTGGACGTACCCACTTCTCGTGCCCTTACTCTAGGGTGTGGCTCGTGACACTCTTGATTTTGACTTATGGTCTATAGTTATGATGGCAACAAAAAGCCTCCTCGTATTACTGTTGAGAAAGTTTTAGTTGATAAACCCCATGATAAATATACTGAAGATGACAAAAAAGGTCAGTCTTGACGCACGTGCTATTAATGCTTTATTTTATGCTTTAGACAGAACTGAGTTTAACAAGGTGTCGACTTGCACAACATCGAATAAAGTATGAAAACTTCTCGAAGTAACCCACGAAGCAACAACGCAAGTCAAGGAGTCAAAGATCAGCAGACTTGCTCAAGTGTATGAGGCGTTCAAGATGAAGCCAAATGAATCCGTCACTCAGATATTTACGAGATTCCTGGATATTGTAAATCATTTTCTTCATTAGGCAAGGAATACAGTAACCATGAGAAGATTCGCAAACTTCTACGAGCTCTCACGAAGAACTGGATTCCAAAGGCTACAACAATCATTGAAAGAAACGACCGCTCAATAATGTCTCTGGAAACACTCATGGGTAAGCTACTCACTCACGAGTTGAAACTTCAAGACTTTAAGATGCTACACCAAAGGAGAAGTCAGAGAAGTCGATCGCTTTCAAGGCTCAACATAGAAGAACTATCGAAGATGATTCTGACGACAGCGACTCTGACTCTGAAGATCAAGCACTTCTGGTAAGAAAATTCAAAAAGTTTATGAGATTCAACAGAAGAACAAAAGACAGCAACAAGAACAACAACGAGGAATATCCTATTTGCTACGGATGTAAGAAGAAAAGACATATGAAGAAAGATTGTCCAACAACATCATCATCAACAAGAAAAAGCAACAAATATGACAAAGATTACCTGAAGAGATCTACATCAAGAAAGTACGCTAATAGAAGCATATGGCATAAGAGCGAAGCCAACGACTCAGCAGACGAACAATCGGATGACGCTGCAAATGTATGCTTGATGGCTTGCGATCAGGTAACCACTAATCCTCTGTTTGATCCTTATGATGATTTCACCTTTGAGCAACTAGGAGAGGCTTTTAGTGACCTGTTAAATGACTACAGGAAACTGCGTAGTAAATATGAAACCTCTAAGAAGGTACTTAAAGAGTACAAAGGTGAGATAGGAATACTTACCGACCAGCTAGCTGATGTTAGAAATAATGTTTCTTCTATTGAGTCTGGTGAGCTTTCTTCTATTAAGCTGTTGTTATACGAGACTACCAAGTTATCCGAAGAAAAAACCAAACTATCAACCAGCTGAAAGAAGACCTATCTAAGAAGAGAAAGAGTCTCCAGTATGCACAAGTCAGAATAGAAACATTTATAACTGACTATACTAGATTAAATAACACCTCCAAAAAGTTGGAAACTAGTTTAGAAAAATGGCCTGAAGTTGCTGCTTCCTATTCTAACACGTGTCAATTACCGAATCATTAGAATACACCAAACCAAACATTGTCAGACCAAACCATACCAAACCACTACCCAAGAAGACTAATAGGCATACATTTTTCTATACTAGAAAACCAAAACCTACCAATCATGCACCTCACACAACTTTCAACACTCAATATGTAAATATCATTATTGTGGCCTCATTGGTCATATATTCTCTGTATGTAGAATCAGAAAGTTAGTAGATTTAAATGTTTATGCATGGATACCAAAGACTAACATGTCTGGACCTTACAAGAAATGGGTACCAAGAGTTTCATCTGTAAAACTATTTTGTAGGTGGGACGTCCTTCACATGCTAGAAGCAAATGGATCCTCGACGGCGATTGCTCACGGCACATGACCGGTGATGCATCATTATTCGCAACACTGTCGAAGAAGAAAAGGATACGTCTCCTTCGATAATAATTTGAGAGGGTACATAATCGGTATCGGTGATATTGGTAAGGCTCCCTACCCTGTGATTAAAGATGTTTGTCTAGTTATCGAGTTAAAACATAATCTGCTCAGTATAAGCTATTTAGCTGATCACGGTTATGGCATTAACTTCGTCAAAGACAAATGTACTATAGTTGATAGCTCAACTGACAGTACTATCTTTGAAGGTATCAGGGAAGACAACAAATATATTTTCTATCTGTTAGAAAATGCTAACAATACAGGTAGATGTTTGATGGCCAAGAGCATTAAGAGTCAACTATGGCATATGAGACTCGGTCATGCAAACATGGACACAATTTCAAAACTATCCACAAAAAACTTGGTACACGACTTACTGGACATATCTTTCAAGAAGAAACGGTATGTAGCGAATATGAAAAGAACAAAGCTACCCGATCCGTCTTTAAGACCCAGAACGTTGTAACTACCACTAGACCTCTACAATTATTGCATATGGATTATTTGGACCTAGTAGAATTGCTAGACTTGGTGGTAAGTTATATGCATTTGTCATTGTAGATGATTTCTCTAGATACACGTGGGTATATTTTCTTGCACGCAAGAACGATGCTTTGTCAGAATTCGTCACCTTTTGCAAGAAAGTACATAATGAAAAAGGTTTCATGATTACTCGCATTCGTAGTGATCATGGCAGAGAATTTGAGAATACAGAGTTCAAGTAATTCTGTGACACGCACGGTTATTTGCATGAGTTTTCCTACCCTAGAACTCCACAACAAAATAGAGTTGTGGAACGTAAGAACATGACGCTATCTGAAATGGCTAGAGTAATGTTGAACCAGTTTATTCTACCTAGATACTTTTAGACTGAAGCTGTTAATACAACGTGTTATATCTCAATAGGTTTCTGATTCGACCTATATCGAAGAAGACTCCCTATGAGTTATGGTTTAACAGAACACCCACTGTTTCATATTTTAAGATATTTGGTTGTAAATGCTTTATTCTTAATACTAAAGACAACCCGAGTAAATTTGATGAAAAGATCGATGAAGATATCTTTTTAGTTATGCGGCAAAGAGCAAAGGGTACAGAGTCTTCAATAAGAGAACCATGATCATCAAAGAATCAACTAATGTCAAGTTTGATGAACTAAATCAACATTCAGTCGATGACGATAATGAAGACGTAAGTACACCAAGTACAGCTACTGCAAAACCTTCACACAAAGATGCAGAACCTTCACACCAAGTACCAACTGAGCCTTCAAGCAAATCACATACAGAAACAGAAGCCGGAACCAGAAATCCTGAGGATATGCCAGAAGAGATGAGATTCTTGGCAGATCATCCAAAGGACTTAGTAATTTGTGAGATTACTAAGGCTGTAAGTACTCGTTCCTCTAATAAAGATATAGCTTCCTTTGTTGCTTTTATCTCACAGCTTGAACCCAAAAAAAATAAAAAAGTATGTAGTGATAATTTTTGGTTAGATACTATCCAAGTAGAATTAAACCAATTCGAACGGAATCAAGTTTGGGAACTTGTTCCCAAGCCCATTGATCATCCGGTCATTGGCACCCATTGGGTATCCCGAAACAAACTGAACGAGAATGGTTTAGTGACTCGTAATAAGGCTCGACTCGTAGCTCAAGGATACAATGAAGAAGAAGGTATCGACTACGATGAGACTTATGCCCCAGTTGCGAGATTAGAATCCATTCGCTTGTTATGTGCATTTGCATGTTTTTATAATTTCAAATTATTTCAAATAGATGTTAAAAGCGCATTTTTAAATGGTTTTATAAAAAAAAGTTTATGTAGCTCAAACTCCAGGTTTTACTGATTCAAAAATCCTGATTATGTTTTCAAGTTGAAGAAAGCCTTATACGGTTTGAAACAAGCCCCTCGTGCGTGGTACAATCGTCTAAGCTCTTTTCTACTTGACAACGGTTTTTCAAAGGGAAAGGTTGACACTACACTGTTTATAAAATCTTTGAATAACAATCTTCTTTTGATTCAAATCTATGTAGATGATATTATTTTTGGATCCACTGATGAATCTTTTTGTCAAGAATTTTTAAAGTGTATACAGACTGAATTTGAGATGAGGATGATAGAAGAGCTGAAATTCGTTCTCGGACTACAAATCAAACAAACCAACAATAGGACGTTCATAAATCAAGCAAGTACACAAAAGATTTATTAAAGAAGTTCGACCTCGAAGCAGTCAAACCACTTAGCACTCCAATGACGACTTCAACCAAGCTTGATATTGATGAACAAGGCAAACCCGTCGACATACATAAGTATCGAGGTATGATCAGTAGCTTACTGTACTTAACTGCTAGTCGACCTGATATTATGTTTAGTGTTTACTTGTGTGCACGTTTTCAAGACAATCCTAAGGAATCACATCTGTGCGCAGTTAAGCGTATCTTCCGATACCTTAGAGGCACTTCTTCTGTCGGCTTATGGTATCATAAAACCATGTCTTTTGACCTAACCGGTTATTCTGATGCTGATTTTGCTGGATGCAAAGTAGATAGAAAAAGTACCAGCGGTATATGTCATTTCCTAGGAAAAGTCCTAGTCTCTTGGTTTAGCAAGAAGCAAAATTCTGTCACATTATCAACAACTGATGCCGAGTATATCGCCGCAGGACGTTGTTGTGCACAAATTTTGTGGATAAAGCAAACTTTAGAAGACTTTGGATTATTTCACACACATACCCATTTTCTGTGATAACACGAGTTCTATTAATTTGACTAAGAATCCAGTATGTCATTCTCGTACTAAGCGTATCGAGATTCGACATCATTTTCTTAGAGATCATCAACAAAATAGAGATATAGACCTTGTATACATAGACACACAGAATCAATTGGCTGACATTTTCATAAAACCTCTAGCGGAAGATCATTTCAATTATTTACGTCAAAAATGGAATTTTAGATGTCAATAATATTAATTAATTTTGTTTTATTAATTAATTTTTTAATACTCAATAACTGTTTTCGAGACAAGTCTACAAAGAGTCTGTCCGTTACCACGACTGCGGTTGAAGCGAAGCGCTACTTAATTGTTCTCCGGTGAACTCCCGTTAGCTGGGACAGTACTCCTACAGCTAATCTGAAACAGATGCTGAGTAACGAAAGTTAATTTATAAAATAATATTAATTATATTATTTGAATTTTAAAATTGCTAAACTTTGAATTAAATATTTGAAATGAGTTGATGAAAAGGATGTTGCCCACAAGTTTTTTTTTAACTCAGGAGAACCTAGTCAATTTGGCCCGAGTTCGGTCCGAATTCGGCCAGCGTTCTGTTGGTATTATATACTTTTAGTTAGAACCCGAGGCCCCCTCCTCTTCATCTCTTCCAAACTTCATCAAAACAGCAGCAACAGTCGTCCGAAGTCCCCAAAACCCTAGTTCTTCTCCACTTTTTTGCTTCCAATCTATGGAGAAATCAATCCAAACTTTGGATTCGTACGGAGAATTCATCCCTCTACAACATACTTGAATTTCAGAAGGTATAACTCATTCTTCCGTCCACTTTCAATTTCGTAGGGTTATCTAGTTTTGGAAAAGAATGCCTAATGATTCAATCATTCCAAGAGGAAGAAGACTGATGCCAGTAAAGAGGCATCATCTTCAGATCTGAATACGGATTTCCACTATTCCTCGGTCCAATCGGGTGACGGCGTGTCGGATGAGTTTTACTTCAAAACTCATGACCAAGCTTTGCTATGGTATGCCGACTTTACCATGCATACAATATGCACAGGTGCTCCGATCAAATGGACTGTATTTCCAGATTATCTTTCTTTGTTTGAGGCATTAGGGTTACACCGTTCGTTACCCAACAATTCCTTATAGCTACTAATGCCTTTCGACTATTTTACTGTAACTTCGTGTTAGACACTTTTACCGCAAGAACTCGTATTGGCGGGATCGATATCGAGTTCGATGATGTGTTGCTAGCAGAAATCCTTGGTATTCAAACGAAGGTGCCCTGCTCGATGACATCACTGACTTCGGCTTTCCCGAGGGTACGACTCTTGTTAGTTTCAAGAATGAGTTTTGTGCGCCAGCAAGTGCTCGTCCTGGAAAGTTCAAGGCCAATAACTTGGACTTGTTTAACTATGAGTTAAATCGCATCATCTATTCCACTATTCTTTCGAAATCTACTTTGAAAGATGATGTCACTGCACTTGAGCTATCTGTCCTCTATCACATTCTTAAGGGGATTCCTTTTTCTGGCCCTAAGTCTATCATCCAGATAATGGGAAGATGTCGTGGAAGAGACCGCAATCTCTCTTATACGATGCTTATCCCTTGAATCTTTCAGCATTTTGATATTGATTTATCCACTTGCGCTCTGGACCCTGAGCCTAAGTATCTTCAGCTTTCTCGTCACAGCACTGTCGCTGCTCCTGCACTTCCTGCTCCTGCTCCTACTGCCCCTGTTCCTCCTCAGACCTACCCTATGACTTTTGAGGGTATCCATCAGCACCTTTCGGATATGCAGACTTTTTTGTTGACACTTCCAGGGAACATGAGTTCCGTGATATGACTCGGTTCCAAGCTATTGCCAACTCGTTTGCCGATCTCTGATTTGCTCAGACGGGTCATTCTACCAGTACTCTTCCTAGAAACCCTCCTGCTGTATCTGGTTACCGCATTAAGGATGAGGCGGTCCATTCTATATTCCAGCCAGGGAACGCTTATAATTGGTACCGTGGTTCGGGTGCTACTCCACATACCTCTGGAGCTATCTGGAGCTGGTCCTTCTGGACGTGGTGGTCATGCTAGGATTACTACTGATGATGATGATGATGATGAGGATGAGATGTGAATTAAACATTTTTGTCTTGTTTGTCGTACTATTGTGACAGTTTATATCTTTGTTTACTTAGAAATGCTCCGACATTCCAAGCTAGTATCCGTACTTTTATTTGTGCTAGTTTTAGAACTTTTGTGACATTTTCTGTGATGTTTGTCTGTTTAACATCGTTTTATATTCTCTACTTTAGAGCTTTATATCTGTTTATTATTATTTAGCATATCTCGTTATAACACTCTTTATCATGCTTCGATATTTTTTTAATATACCATGCCTATGAACACTATAAATATTTCTTATATTTTTTTTGTTTCTTCACTGATTATTGCTTATGCATATATTGCGGGAGAGCTTCTCTTTTGCAATTATTTTGCTAAGTGACAACGGGGGAGAAATAAGATCTAACATTTTTCTTTGTAAGATTACATGAACAATTTTTTTTACCGAAATTTGTTTTTGTCTTATCAAAGATACCAAAGATATTATATCAGTAAAGGTTTGTCAATTATCAAAAGAAGAGAATGTTGGCCCATTGGTCATGGTCAAACCTGATTTTAATAATTGATCAAACTCTTTCTCGATATACGGAGCTACTCAGATGTTTACTAAAGATATTTTGGACACTGATCAAGATCGGATATCTACTCAGTTCAAGATCGAAGCTATGTTTGCCACTCGAGTCTGTATTTCTTTATGCAATATAATTTTTACTTTTATTGAGTTTAGGAATACATTGTACACCGAATCGTACTGGCAAATAGGCTATCCAAAATCATTTTTAAAAAATGACCTATGTTTTTGAAAAACATCCCTTATTTACAAAAGCTTCTAAAGGATTTTAAAAAGCCCAAAAATCACTTCTGAAAAACCCTGACCAACCCTGACAGAACTAGGCCCGAGTTCGGCCAGAGTTCGGTTAGTGACCGTTTGATTTTCGAACGTTTGAAAAACTTGGTCTCCCATCAGTTGTGAATCGTTACATAGAGTTCTGTCCGAATTCTGTCAGAATTCTGCCAGAATTCTGCCTTTAGAAAAACTATAAATAGAGAAGAATTCTGATCATTTAAAATCACTCATTCACTTTCATCTCTTCTATTTAAGCTTACATTTCTTTCCAAAGAATTCAAAAAAGCTTTCATTTTTAAATCCCAAGCCAGTTACAATTCTCTAGTCAATTTGCCTGTACGGTACGGTCTAGAAGATTTCATAAAAATTTTAATCAGAGGCTTGATTGAAGAAAGACTCTTCAAAATTGAAGTTGGTCGAGTTCTTCATATAAAGCTCGCGTCTGTAGAAGTTGCAAGGACTTCGTATGAAAACATGCAAGATTTTCCAATAGTAAATTCAACTGGAAGCTAGAGTTCTTCCGACTTGACTAGTCCTCACAAGGGAAACCAATATACATCGCTGTGTTTGTGTTTGCCTTCTGATCTCATTTCTTTTACAGTTATTGTTTTATGATTTTTTTATTTAATTCTTTGATCTTACTACTAACAAGTTTTTAATTAGCAATATTCCGCTGCCTACTCTATTCACCCCCTCTAGAGTATTCTGCTTTACGACTTTGTTCCTACAATTGGTATCAGAGCAGGTTATACAGGTAAAGCAAGGTAAAATTTAGTTATATTCAATTATTCTAAATTGCTATATAAATCACAGTAAAACACATGGCAACTGTGAAATTCGCAAGTGAAGGCCAAGCCACAAACAGACCTCCGCTATCCAGAGCAGCATGTGGAGATTCTGGATCGTCGGGAGAAGGTGCTCTGGAACCAAGTTATTCCTTTGGTTCGTGTCGCATGGAGGCATCACTCTCCATGTGAGTATACCTGGGAGAGAGAGGACGAGATGCGGGAGCGTTACCCTTATCTCTTCGAGCCTTGAGGTATTATTCTCTTGTTATTGCTTGCTTGATTTGTGCTAGTTTGCTCTAATTTCGAGGACGCATTTTTTTTAGGATGGTAGATTTGTCACCCCCATTTTCCTCAATAGGGCTAATATATTCATTTATATTATTTATTATTTTAATATTATTTAAATTACTATTGTTAGTGTTTTTACGTTATTAGTTAAATAGGTATTTTGTGGATAGATATATATATGTTCAATAAGTTTTATTATCAAACTTTTAATATATTAAATAAATATAGATAAGAATATTTATTTTAATTTTAGAAATAATTTTAGAATTTTTTGGTATTTATTTCATTTTATGATATATATATATATATATATATAATAATATATCTATATATATATATATATATATATATATATATATATATATCTATATATCTATATATATATAATATATTATATATATATATATATATATATATCTATATATATATATATATATATATATAAT
>JANAVB010019586.1:47500-50000 GCA_029216955.1 Iris pallida | reverse complement strand
ACGAAGTGCAGCGAATATGGTGATATTGGTTGCATGAAGTGCAACGATATGTTTGGTCGGTCGCACGAGGTGCGAGGAGTTATGTGTTGTCGGCCGCACGAAGTGCGGGAAGTTATGTGTTGTTGGTTGCACGAAGTGCAACGGGTCGACACGTGAGGCGATGCGTATTATGTGGCTACGCGAATGGTTATGCGTTGTTGGTTGCACGGAGTGCAGCAAGTCGTGGATCGTTCGTTGCATCAGTGCAATGAGTCGATACGGTATGATGTGCGTAGTATGGCTATGCGGATGGATAGCGAAATGTTGTTCGAGATTGAGTAAAGACCTTAAGTGTCGAGAATGAGTTGTTGCACGAGTTGCAACGAGCGAGATGGGAAAATCGCGGATGCGATTGTACGAGTTGAGTTGATTGCTAAGTCGAGTTTGAGTTGGCGAACATGTATGTTGGCCGAATGTCGCGTTGAGCTTTGAATAAGCGAATGTTGCGGGTGTGATCGAAATGATCGCCATGGTACGGTTAGATCGATTATGTGTCAAACTTGAGCTAACGTTAGAGCTGGGATCGGAAGGATCGCCATACGGGACGGTTAAGTTGAGATAGAAGTCGGACCTATGCGAAGTGTGATATCGAGTAATGACTCGATTTCGAGTGGTATATGCAATACCAATTATGCGAGCAAGTATAGCGAAGTATTGTGTCGATAACGATAGGCCGAGCATATGTGAAGGAATGTTACGTTGAGGAAATGGTCGACCCGGTCGAACTTATGTTGAGTTAGTACGGAGACTTCTTCGGAACGTGTTGAGTAAGTACGGAGAAATTGTGCGAACGAATTTGGGTTAACGCGATGAATCGGTAGCACGATTGGAAGTGCGAGTTAGGGATATGAGAATGGATATATGAAATTGAAAATTTTGTCGCGATGATGTTAAGTAGTTACAACCGATTGGATCTCGATAAGTGCGAGACTTGATTCATATTCGAGTTCGGATAATGGCAATGATTGCAACGAGTTGAGCTTATGAGAAAGGAAGATGTTCAAGTTATGCATATCGACGGTGGTATTGAGGCGTATCAAAGACGATATGTAATAACTCGGGGATACTCCAATCGAATGAACGAAAATTATGTTGAGCATTGTTGTTGGACGAATAAGATGCAAGTTAAGTTGATGACAGTTTGGACGATAACGGTAGGAACGCTTCGGAGAATTTGAGAGTCGATGGATGTTGCTCGGATGAAATCAAAAGTGTCTGGATTGCTTCGCGGATCACCACTATGTTGACATTCTTGTCTTGAGCGAGCGCAACACCAGCCTCGCACATGCGTCACGTCAAATTTGGACGATCATTCCGCGTGAGCACTGGTATGGTGATTCATCCAGTGGGGATGATCGAACTTGCAAGGCGTGGCAATTTGGATATGGACTTGTGGTTTGATGCGAAGGTAAAATTTAAGATTGTGCGATATTGTTGACGGTAGTATATGAGTGACTCGAGTAGTAACGGCGCATCAGTTGTGCGGGGATGGATAAATCCCGGATTTGTAATGTACGTCAGGTTGGATAAAGTCTCGTAGAAATCGTCGGGAATTGATTTGGCTCCGCGATAGGATATAGCATGGTTCGTTGTAACTGTCCCTCGTTGATGATCTTCAATTATCGAGCGTAGTTTCGGGGCAGATGACCCTAGAAGACTTGACCGCCAAATCAAGTAAATGTTGGAGTCCCATAGGATGACCCTAAAGAAGTCGCGTAAGAAGGATAAGGAATGAGGTAGTGCATGTCGAGGATAAGTCTAAGCGAGTGAGTATCGTGTCTCGAAAGTTAGCGAGTACTAGAATCGATACGGTCAGAGAATTACGGTCGATCAAATAAGTATTCGAGTTGTTGGCTAGTCGATGATCGAATAGATGTTGAGAAACGTGCTTAGCATAGCGATGCGGTAAGGCGATTGCAAGGGCTTTGCAATGCGCAAGAGCAACGGATAGTAGAACGACCTAAGAGTGTGTTGTAGATCGGTTGAGTAACGGTTAGGCTATGTGTATTGAGCGCGCGATCTATGCTACGAAACGAACTAGTCGGGATGGAATCGAAGTTTAAGTAAAGGATTTGTACTCGGTCGAGAATCGGGGATGAGCGTATCGTAAGAGACCTTGGGTCGGAAAGATTGTTGCCTTTGAGCATCGTAGACTCAAGTTGACCTCTTGTGTCGAAAG
This sequence comes from Iris pallida, assembly GCA_029216955.1. NCBI lineage: Eukaryota > Viridiplantae > Streptophyta > Magnoliopsida > Asparagales > Iridaceae > Iris > Iris pallida. The sequence continues at coordinate 47,782 of JANAVB010019586.1, read as the reverse complement.
AGCGCGAGCATGATGTCTGGATAAGTTACCTAGCGGGGGTAGCCCCAGACGCAACGTATGGATAGAGCGAGAGAATGTGGATCACGTATGGATAGTTGCGTCGAGACTTAGTATGGATTGTAAGTAAAGGATAATGGAGACATGTGGACTTAGTCCATGTCGTTAAGGCCAAGTGTTATGAATGATTGGATGAAAGACTTGAGTTATACGAGAGATAGGCAAACGGTTGGGCGAATAGGCATTACGGAGAATTGTTGTGATCGGATGCACAATGACTCGATG
>JANAVB010019586.1:20000-27500 GCA_029216955.1 Iris pallida | reverse complement strand
ACCCAAGCGCAATGACCACTCACTCTTGGGAAGATATCCACAATCGAACGCCAAAGCGGGGATGGATGATGTGGCATAACATAGTTCGGCTCGGACGGGTCCCCGTATTTGCGCAACATGTAATGAGCCCAAACCGAATCTCCTTTGATAATGGACCAACATCTCTTGGCATGAAGAGCGGTCATAACCTGTTTGAGGGATCGAATCCCCAAGCCCCCTTCATCCATCGGTCTACAAATATGATTCCAAGATATCCACCGCTTCCGATGTCGCTCCTCGGAGTTCCAGAGGAAAGCCGCCATACTTTTTTCGAGATGTTTGATGAGTTTTTGCGGCGGCTTGATAACTGAAAGAGCATGGATAGGGAGAGCGTTAAGCACACTTTTTAATAAAGTAATTTTACCTCCAAAGGAGAGCAGCCGTCCTCTCCACCCCGAAATACGTTTGTCAAATTTATCCATCAACTCAAAAAAGTACTCCACTTTCGCCCTCCCTTTGTATAAAGGGACCCCCAAATACTGGATAGGTAGATGAGTAAGCATTAAACCGGAGCTGTTAGCAATGATACCTGCATGGGAAGACATGTGAGGTTTATCTGAAACAATAAGAGAAGATTTAGATAAATTGATAACCTGTCCAGACACCGAAGCATAGTCCCGCAAGGTCGAAAGAAAATAATCAATGTTGCTCTTATCACCATTAAGGAAAATGAGACTATCATCAGCGTAAAATAGATGAGATAAATGTAAGCTATTAATTCTACCTGTGCATCCCTTCAAGTTACCATGGAGACAAAGCTTGGATATTTTCCGGCTAAGAGCGTCATGAGCAATAATGAATAACGCCGGCGAGATGGGATCTCCTTGTCTTAAGCCTCTGAAAGAACGAAAATAGCCCCCCGTTTTACGGTTGAGAGAAACCGAGTACCAACAATTCGAAATAATTCTGTAGATGAGACTGTTCCACTTGTGGCTGAATCCGAATTGTTGAAGCACCCGAATAAGGAAGGACCAACTGACTCTGTCGTAAGCCTTCGACATATCTAACTTGATGGCGACGTTCCCCCCAGTAACTTTGTTATCAATGGTCTGGATGATCTCATAAGCCAAGCTGATGTTTTCATGAATGCTCCTCCCTTTGACAAATCCGGATTGTTCCCTCGAGATGATGAGAGGTAACACCGAAGCCAGGCGCCCAGCTAGGACTTTCGAAATGATCTTTTGCGAAAAGTTGCTCAAGCTAATCGGTCTAAAATCCTGGCAAGAAATAGGCTTATCAACCTTAGGAATAAGGACTAAGTTAGCAGAAGTGATACCTTGAGGGAGATGCATGCCAAGGAAAAAGTCCGAGATAGCCAACATAATGTCGGACTTGATAATACTCCAGCAGCTGGTATAGAAGAAGCCCGTGAAGCCATCGGGACCCGGCGCACCTTGTGGGTTCATAGACTTGATAGCTAGCTCCACCTCCTCCTCCGTAGGCATGGCACACAAGTCCTCATTTTGTGAATCCGATATCAAGCTAGGAATACAATCAATGAAAGAGTCCGCCGGAGTCGTCCGATTCGACCCAAAGAAATCTGTGAAATGTGAAACCGCCCGGTCCAAAATGATGTGGTCCTCTAAAGCCGCGCCATCATGATCGAACATACGAACTTTGTTGGTGGTGGCTCGTTCTCTGATAATGGCATGGAAAAAGGATGAGTTGCGGTCCCCTTCCTTAATCCAATTGATCCTGGCCTGGTCCATCAACATTTGTTCCTCCATATCCAACACAGACTTAAGTTTTTGCCTAGCCGAGAAAAGATTCGAACCGATCAACTCACTCCAATCGGCCTGGAGCTCAGATTCAAGTTCCTCCACCTCAAGTTGCAAGTCTCTCTTTTGTTTGCGCAAGTCCCCGAACACATTCCAATTCCAATCACGAAGAGAGTTCCTGAGCCGCTTCAATTTGTTGTGGAGCACGAGTAGGGGCGTTCCCGTACACGGGGCGTTCCAGCAAGTCTCCACAAAGTCCCTGAAAGTCGGGTGCGTGGTCCACATACGTTGGAAGCGAAATGGTGCCGGGGCCTTATCCGCATCTGAAGGAGACAACAATAAAGGAGAGTGATCAGAATATAATCGAGTTAGGTGATTTACCGTCATGGAGGAGTTGTTGAGAAGGAAGTTGGTGTCGTAGAGCACACGATCCAGCCTCTCCCACGTGTTCGGGTGATTGATGAGACCGTTGCACCAAGTGTACATGGATCCCTGGTAACCCGCATCCAGCAGCCCATTGCTAGAAATAAAATTGTTGAAATCCTCCGAAGCTCTGAAGTCAATCTGACCCGGACCCGATTTTTCAGCCGGAGACGATACCACATTGAAATCCCCCGCTAATATCCATGGCAAGTCCCAGGAACTATAAAAGGCCGATAGATCCTGCCAAAGCAGCCTCCGCTCTCTAGTCAGACAACTTGCATAAACCACCGAGAAAGCCATAATATGCGCCGTCGTCAGATCCATGATACGGCAAGTCAAAAACTGGGAGTGTATCTCCGTAACAGTGATATCAATGTTCTTATTCCATAGCAGCCAGATGTATTTGTTCCCCTCACCACCATGGAAAAAGTTGGCCATGTGAAGTTCCGAAGCAAGCTTGGAAAGGTTGTCCCCATCAATCTTCGGCTCAAGGATAGCGATAAGATCAGGTGAGTGTTTGCGGTTGAGAGCAATAAGATAGTTCCTGGTTTGAGAATTCCTGATGCCCCTAACATTCCAGATGATCGACTTAAACATTAAGGGGGCTCTGAGTTTGGGTTTTGAGCTCCGAGGCACGTCTCGTTTGTCTTTGGAGAGAGGAAGGGGGTAGATTAGCTTTATCGGACTTCCCATGCTTCTTCCCTTTGGTCGCTGTTGTCACTTTAGTAGCCGGGGGCTGATCTGAATTTGTCTGCTGCTGCCCTTTCTCAGAAGCATTTTTGTTGTTCCCTTTCTTAGCTTTTGCCGCTGCCGTTTCCGCCGCTATTTGTTTGTTGCTCTTGGCTTTAAAAGCTTTGATAGCTTCCACTTCCACATCCCTTTCTTCGTCCGGTTCCGGGGTGCGAGATCCGAGAAGGCTATCCCGCATGTTGGCCACCGTGTCGTTGATGCTTCTAGGACTGAATTCCTGGACGAAAGATGACTCAGAGGAGTCCTCCGCCTCTGACAGATCAACCGGTTGATCCCCAGCATCCCTCGCCACTCTATCTTGTGCCACGTTCAAGTCCTCCTGGTCCTGCACGACAATAGGCACAGATTCAGAATTAAAACCCTCCTTCACAGCAGCAGCCCTATCCACGTCCTCCCCTGAATTTTCAGAGGAACGTGATGAAGCTGTCTCTGAAGTGTTGAGATCGAGGTCCCCAATTCCATCATGTTTGACTGCACTGTCCGCCTTGGGTTTCCTGCGCCGTTCTTTGTCTATGACGTTGCCAATGGGAGCCACATAGGTGCTGTTCTCTCCTTCTATTGCAGGACCAACTGGGAGTCCAGCAGTAACAGCCCCCATGTTTGCCCCTATAGAACCCTCCTCATTGGATATCTCTATCGAGGGTAGTCCCCTGTCTTCATTGCCTTTGTCACTGTCCTCACTGAGAGTAACTGTTTCTGTATCTTCTGTCACAAGAGAGTCAAACTTATTAGAAATCTTAATGGACGAAGTTTCGATCACTTTACCTTGGTTAGCCCTTTTTGCGTTCTCGCTCGATTCCGGTTGATTTGTGTTACTACTCGATTCCGCCGGGGATTGTATGTACGTATGTTGGTTCGGCCTGCCTAGGATTGATTCCGGATGCTTTGGTCCCATCTTAGGGGGAGGTGTACCCTTTTCACGCATGTCAGAAATTGGGTCTTGCTTGTGCTGAGTTCTTCTTCGGAGATCCGGGTTTGCTTTAAAACAATATTTAATATTGTGGCCACGTAGACGGCAATGTTTACAATATAAAACATTATTATCATAGATAACAGGTTGGTTGTAAACTTTGTGTCCTATGGTGACATTCAGAGTGTTTGGGAGCTCTTGTGAAATATCCAATTCCATACAAACTTTCACGTAATTAGCTTTCGTGAATTGTCTAGTTTCATCGGCTAGAGTCAAGAATTTACCAAAAGAATTAGCAATCCTTTTGATAGCCGACGGGACGAAGAATTCTAGAGGGGGATTCGGAAGTGTCACCCACACCGAGGCAATAGATGACTCCTCGTTGCAGTTGAAGTCCGACGACCACTTGAGTATCTTAACCGGATAGCTCTCAATTCTACTCAGATTTTTAGTCCACACTATTGTGTGATCCTCTTCGTTAGACAGGTGTAGAACTATGTGTCTAGCATCCATCGGGGCAACCGTATAACTCCCGGATAGGCCCCAACGAGAAACAAGTTCTTGAACCCGAGAGATTTTCGGGCATCCCGACGTGAATTTGAAAATGATCGTGTGTTGAAAGGGAGAAGAGAGAGCCAAGCCTTCCTGTGATGTAAAATGAATATCAATCACTTGGCCTTCCCCCCTAACAGTTTCCGTACACGTGTCCGTGGAGTGTTTTAGGTGAACATCCTGAATAATATCCCACGTGTCTCTGATACGGTCTGGTCTCACAATATTAGCATAAGAGGTTTTAGCAATGTGTCCAGTCCCAGTATGGTTCCGAGCTGACACCCCTGAATCCGCAGGAGGATTGGTACAGTTCGAAGGACCAACCGAAGCTTGTTGTGTTTTACCAGCGTGAGAGAGTTCATTCAGAGAGTTAGTGACGTGCTGTGTGTTTATACCATGCATAATATTACTAGTGGTAGAATTCACGTGTTTAGTAGAAGTGGGTTGAGTGGGTCCCACTTGTTTACCCAAAGCTGGTTGACCAGAATTAATAATGTTCTCAACATTGTTCTCCACCGAGCACGTGATAGGAGTTGAAATAATAGAACAGTTGACCGGGTCAGCAATACTCACCTTGGGGTTCACGTGAGCCTCACTCAAATTGGCAGGACCATGCTTCAGAGAGTCACCCAAAGATGTATCCCGAACACACACAGGCAGCCGATCCTCCGCAGGACCCTCCACGTGTCCAGATCCAGGCAGATCCACGCACAGCATCCCAACGTTCACATTGCCCCCACTCAAACCGAGGCCTGACAGTCCAGGTCCTGTCACGTGGCCCCCATCAACCGCGTGGGACAGCTTCCCCGCCGCCACCGAGTAGGCCGGAGAGAGCTCCGGCCACGATGAAGATCGTCGGAATCCAAACATGGAGGCAGTGATCGGAGCCGCCGGTGAGTCGACGACCCCTGTCCTCGCCGGAGAAGTCGCCGCCATGCCACGGCCGATCAGAGACAACTGTGCCTCCGACCAAGGGGTGATCGGCCGTCCGCTCGCAGGAGGACGCCGGAGTAAAGTCACTGGGGCTGTCCCGCGCACGAGCGGCGAGCTGCCTCCGATTGGAACCGAAGCTCCAGGGAAACCAAGAGACTGTGGGGAAGAGTCCCCGCCCCCCCGACCAGGAGGGTCCCCATCCATGGGGCTGCCGGAGAAGATGACCGGCCCACCTGCACAACACAAAAAACCTCGAAAAAACCAGAAGAAAACTAGTGCCAAAGTGAGAACTTACCTCCCTGAGAACCCAGGCGGGAACCAGACCGAACTGAGAAACTTACCGCCAGCAGCTAAGCACCAGACCACGCCGGAGAAGATGACGGAAAACCGCCGACCCCTGCAAAAACAGCCCAAACAACCCCAAAACTTAACCGAGAGGAAGGAGAGACACTACCTGAACCTACCTTGCCCCCTGCCAGAGCGACCCTCCGCCCAGGGCGGCGGCAGTAGCTCGCCGGAGCAGCTGAAACCACTTGGCCGGAAATCTCCTCAAAATCCCCAGGAGAGAGAAGCTCCCCAAACTTTCTCCTCTCTACTCCCCTATAATAGATTTGCAGTTTTATTGTTGGGCTGACTCCGGGGTACCAAAGTGCTTGAGGAGCTTGTCATTTTTGGGGAAAACGCGCCCAACCTCCCGCTCGGTCGGGGGGGTTCGAAACTGGCACGAGTTGCGGCAGATTCTGTCGCACGGGCTGAGAGCTGCGCGCCGCGCGCAGAAACAGCTGCAACGCCTCGCCTCGCGCTGGGACGCGAGCGAGGCGGGCGGCCCGTGCAGCCGTTCGATGCGCCGGTCGCCTCAGCGCGCCGCCGCGCGCCCGTGCTCGCCGATGCAGCCTGTCAGGCCCACGCCGTGGGCGGAAACTGCCGCGCGACAGAAAACGCCGCGAACCGTCGCGCACGCAAAGCCAGCAAGCGCCCGGTCGCCGGATGGCCGCGCGCGTGCAGCCGTTCGACGCGCCGTGCACCCCCCGCGCGCACGGGATTGTGGCGCGCGACGAACATCCCCCCTCACCACCTACTCCCCTATAATAGATTTGCAGTTTTATTGTGGGGATGACTAAGGGGGACCAAAGTGCTTGAGGAGCTTGTCATTTTTCGCGCCCCGCCGCAGGCCGCTCCCGTGCTCGCCGATGCAGCCTGTCAGGCCCACGCCGTGGGCAGGAATCTGCCGCGGGGCAAACAAAGTGCCGCGAGGCACACAAACCGCAGCATATGCTCGCCCGGTCGATCCCGTGCGGCCGATAGGGCATGTCATGCCCACGCCGTGCACAAAAAATCTCCGTGCGCGCTGAAACAGCTGCAACGCATGCGTTTCTGTGTCCCGTGCGGCCGATAGGGCCTGTCAGGACCACGCCGTGCACGGAAATTCTTCGCATGCGCAGAAGCTGCTGCAACGCTTGCGTTTCCGTCCCCCGTGCGGCTGATAGGCCATGTCAGGCCCACGCCGTGCACGGACACAGGTTGCGTGCGCAGTAACTGCTGCAACTTGAGGGTTCCTCGATCCCGTGCGGCCGATAGGGCCTGTCAGGCCCACGCCGTGCACAGAAATTATTCGTGCGCACAGAAACTGCTGCAACGCTTCCATTCCTCTGTCCCGTGCGGCCGATAGGGTCTGTCAGGCCCACGCCGTGCACAGAAATTCTTCGTGTGCACAGAAACTGCAACAACGCTCGCATTCCTCGGTCCCGTGCGGCCGATAGGCCCCGTCAAGCCCACGCCGTGGGCAGAAATTGTCGCGCGACAGAAAATGCCGCGAATCGTCGCGCAAGCAAAATTTGCAAGCGCGCGCTCGCTAAATGGCCGCGAGCGTGCATCCGTTCGACGCGCCGTGCGCCCCCCCGTGCGCGCGCGCGACGAACATCCCCCCCTCACCACCTACTCCCCTATAATAGATTTGCAGTTTTATTGTGGGGATGATTCCGGGGGACCAAAGTGCTTGAGGAGCTTGTCATTTTTCGCGCGCAGCCGCAGGCCGCGCCCGTGCTCGCCGATGCAGCCTGTCAGGCCCACGCCGTGGGCAGGAATCTGCCGCGGGGCAAACAAAGTGCCGCGAGGCACACAAACCGCAGCATAGGCGCACCCGGTCGATCCCGTGCGGCCGATAGGGCATGTCAG
>JANAVB010019585.1:10000-17500 GCA_029216955.1 Iris pallida | reverse complement strand
GGGCCATGGGACCGTTTCGGCCTAGGAAGAAACAAGTTATAGCTGAGCTGGGTAATAGGCAATTGGTATGTCGGGGACTTGCATCGGGGATCGCCACCTGCGGTGCAAGGGTCCCGAATGCCAGGCTATGTCCAAGATGGCTAGTTAATGCCAGTGACCTTTCATATAGATGTGTCGGCACGGGCGGCAAATCCGCGTGCGTGCCTTTGGATTGAGTTGAGTTTAAAAGTGTATGAAGTTAGTAAACACAATGCCTGGGCCTAAGATTTGGCTACAGCGTGTAGCGGCGTGCTTCGGCACTAGATGTGGCGGCGAGTGTTAAGATGATGGCATAGAGTTGCATGAGTTAGGCTTAAGCTATTGCGAGTTAAGTCAAAAAGGGCCGTAAGGCAAGTTGTGTGAAGTTACGTTGAGTTATTGGGCACGGCCTCGAAATATGAGGCACGGCCGCGTTGTCACGACACAAGTGTAGCCGAGACTAAGCAAGGAGGCACTGCCTCGGAGGTATTGAAGCACGAATCGAGTTGTGGCACGACCGAGTCGTTACGTCCCAGAGTTTGGCACAAAAGATGAGTATAAGTCGGTGCGTCAACAATACGCACGAGAAAGGTCTAGAGACAAGGAAATGGAGTCCTTCGTGTAGTTGCGTCTCTGATTATGGCCGTAAGGCAAACACGACCTGATAGGTTAACGTTGTTGGCACAAGAAGTGGTCTAGAGATAAAGTATGAGTTAACGTTGACATTGCAAGCACGGGATGGTTCCGATACACAAGTTGCGCTAAGGCGCCGGTCCTAAACTGATCCTAAGGCAAGAATAGAAAGACAATCGAAAGAGGGTTTATGTTACACAAAGTAAATGAACGTGTAGGTTTTGTATGGGTGGGCGAGAAGCTCACTCCACCAGTACAGTGGTACTGACACCCACACAGTGTTCATGTGCAGGCACAGGTAGAAGCGACGTGGTGCGGAGCTCGCTTGGATGCGTCGAGGCACGGAGTTCCTTGGCGAGTCGAAGCGTACAGCTGCGTGATCTGAAGACTTATACAGACATAATGTATGGACATCGCCTTCCGAAGCTTCCGCTGGATTCAAGTATTGTATTGAGAGATGAGAGAGAGCAGAGTGAATTGTAAATGAGTGAAAAGTGAGCACGAGAGACATTGTAATTCGGCCTTGCGCCCACAGATGTAATCTTGTATTCAATATCAATAAAAGAGATTCTTTTGAATGACTTGTGTTCATGTGTTCTTCTTTAATTCCGCTGCTATAAATCAATGTCTCTGCACGGACTTCTGTGCGACGACCCCGTCGCAGCCGCTGTAATCGCCGTTATGGAACCCGCCTTGCACGAGCGCAATCTAGGCTCGTGCGGCATCACGCCTTAGCGAGGACGATCGCTCCTACGGGAGCGGGGCGTGGCATAGTGGTATCAGAGCACGGCTTTACGTCCTTGGACCGTCGATTGAATTCTTTAACTCCGTTGTTCCGCAAACTCTGAATTGTGCTTCCGCAACGTGATATCGTTGGTGCGCTCTCTCTCAAATGTCCCTCGGCATGTCCATACAATAAGTCTAAATATTTTCAAAAGCTCGTACAAGCGTTCAATCTAACGCATCGGTAGGCTGTTGCCAAATATGTCGATAGGGCCTTTGTACCGAACGTTGCAAACTTGACGCGATAGAAAATATGTGCTAACGTAAGCAAAGTCGCACGTATGCCCGAATAGTCCAACGTCGACCTTAGCAAGTCGCGTGCGTGCCCAATTAGTCCAAAGTCGACCCTAGAAATTGAGCGTGCAAACTCGGAATATAGTCCGCACGGGATAGCCATGCACACGGCCTTTTGGCTAAGTTGTGTTTCGCGTCGCGCACCTTGACCCTTGGTGCAAACGAGTTGCGAGCGATATCAAGTATCGTTCGGTCAGGAACGGAGATACACTTAGAGTGTCTATCGATAGGAACGCTATCGGACTAACGCTTAGGCGTACACGGAAGATTGATTTGGATTTTGAGGAAATAGTGCGAACGACTTAGTGCGTCGATACGACGCGAGCGACTACGTTAGCGATTCGTCGAACGAATCTGAAGGATATCTTAGCGCATGACGCGAACGTGATTGAGGACTAGATCGTATGGCTTGAATTCGAGTGGTGTATGTGATAGGTTCGGAGAAGAATAAGAATGAGTGTCGACGATTAGTCGAGTGGCTCGAGTCCGAGTGGTGTATGGTTTGTCTTGGAAATTGTTCGAGTGAATATTGAGGATTACGAGTATGTCGGCAAGGCGATGCGATCGCGCAAAGCGTTAAAATGCGTCACGCTTAGTTGGTCAAAACTTCGAATGTCCCGAACGAGCATTTCGTTCGGACAACTTGTGAATGAGCAATGCGAGTTAGAAAACGATTCGGAACGATGAATGAAAATGAATGGTCTTGATCGAGGAAACTTAGAGGATCGTACGTGCGATATCGGATTGATACAACTGAAATGCGACTTGAGTTTTGAATAATGATCTTGAAACGAGCTTGAGGAAAAGCGACTGAACTTGATCTTGAGTATTGAGAAAATTGAGGAATATCCAACTCGGACAACAGCATCAACGCACGACTCGAAATTGGTTGCAAAGGAAGATCGTCAGGTTACGCATATCGTCGATGGTATTGAGGCGTATCAAAGATCGATATGCGATAACTCGGGGGCACTCTGACTCGACGAATGACGGTCGTGCAAATGTCATTGTTCCGTTGGACGCTATACTTGAAATATTAAAAATGTGTCGAGGAAAGGATAGACTTGGCTCGAGGACTTTCTAAGTTGAACGAATGACGATCGAACTATCGAACTTGGCTTGGATGAAAACTGGAATGTTTGGATTTGCTTCGTCGACAACCACAATGTTGATGTTCTTGTCTTATGCGAGCGCTGCTCCAGCTCGCACATGCGTCACGCCGATTAGGGCGATCACTCTGCGTGAGCGCTGGTATGGTGATTCATACAGCGGGAGTGGTCGAACTTGCACGGTGCGACAATTTGTGCTTCGACTTGTGGTTTGACGTGAAGATAGACTCGAGATTGAATTGGTGTGCTTGTCGATTGAACTTGAGGATTGAGTAGGTCCAATCCGCGTATCGAGAATGAATGAGTCTAAACTCAAACAAGAGTTACGCCCCGATGAGAATGATTATTCCGCGGGAGCGTTGTGTGGTGATTCATGAACCGCCGTGGATAATCGGACTCGCGTGAGATTGGGGCGCAACGTATTGTCGAGCGAGACGACCTCGTGATCGAATACATGAATTGGTTAGAATCGGTGAATTGAAGGAATTTGAATATACACAATGCGTGCCATAATACGAATTAGGTGATCGTGCTTGATGTTTAGAAATTTGAGTGACGCGAGCTTGGGTAGAAGACCCCATATGATCGACTCTGGTTTGACCCTAGGATAGGGGTCAGTGTTGGCATTATTGTTGGGGAACTATGATTCCAATCCTGACATTGACTTAGCCTCGAAAAGAAATGGCCTAGCGGTTAGGCGAGACGCCATGTTTCATGAGTTATCAGTCGAAGGATTGATCTTGAGGATTGGCATGGATGGATAGCGTGAATCACGAATGTAGAAAACCCTGCTCACGAGATTCGGCTGACATGCATATATTTTAGGGACGCCTGGGTATGTGCACGATGCGACTCGAGTGAGAATGACAAATTTTCTATCATGCGGCTTGGCTGAATGCATGTATTTTAGGGACGCTTGGAATGCGTGCACGATCCAGCCAAGTGATGCGGCGAGTTCAAGCAAGGCTTGAAATATGGGAGTGTGTCGAGATCTTGAATTTGTCTTAAAGGAAAGATTGATACTAGTGCGAGCGTGGCTCGGAGTCGAAGGAACGCGTAGGTGTGTGCGTACGATTAAGTCTTGGCCTTAGGAATGGTAGGATGACTTGCCTTCAGGAAAGTCTCGAGGACGAGACTTGTTCTGAGTGGTGTATGATGTAGTGCCCCGTCCCGCAAAGTCAATCGGAGGAATCGAAACGCCGACGGCGTTCGGCCTTAGCCTTGCAACGGCTTGCTCGGAGACATCGCTCAGGTGGGGTAGTTTCGGTGAACTCTTCTCATCTTTGCCTTCACATAATAAATCGTGTTTTCAACTTGCACAAGTTAGGCTTGATAATAAAAGCTACGCATCCACATAGCTAAGGGAATAATCCCGATGGTTTGAATCGAGTTAGAACATGGAAAACGTCCCACGGTCGGCTTAGAGTTGGTGCACGGCGTGCTTTGAAAATGACACTCGGTCCTTCGTCCCGTGGCTTGGGAGAAGGAAAGTTGGTCTTCGGTGCAAAAGTTGAGAGTTAGCCTAAGTCATAGGCATCGCCCGCACAAATGCTTGCTAAAGCATGCTCGGTCCTGTCCCGCAAGGCTTGGCGTAGCCTTTGCTCGTCCCTTGGGTTAAGTTGTAGGCTTGAGTGAGTTAGGCAAAGTGATGCCGGTCAACCTAAGTTATCCTATCGTGCTGTCCCGCTCATTCTGCGGTTGTCAAGTTAAATAGTCCCGCGACCCTAAGTCCCGTCGGATGAGGTATAACTCAGGATGGTAGTGTTGCGTAGAACATGTGTTGGTCTAAGGCACGAGCCACGGTTGGTTCAGGGGAAACTTATCCACGGTCGGTCGATCCTTAAAGAAACACGATATGTTCAAGTAAAGCGGGTAGGCTATGCGATAGCCGATCCCCGAGTCCAAAAGAATGTTAAGTCTAAGCGATGGTTAGTCGCTGAGAAGAAATTATATCGGGACTGCGGTTCAGTCGCCGAGGCAACCCTGGTTTGGGCTCTGCAAAGGAAGTATGTAAAAAGTAAAGCAAAGTAGCTAAATGATGATGATGAGACCATGCATTACGTTAAGTCTAGAAGTTAGCGTAGGCGCGTGGTCATGGACAACTTGTCGACAAGGGATGGTTTCTTCGAGCGGACACCCTGGGCCATGGGACCGTTTCGGCCTAGGAAGAAACAAGTTATAGCTGAGCTGGGTAATAGGCAATTGGTATGTCGGGGACTTGCATCGGGGATCGCCACCTGCGGTGCAAGGGTCCCGAATGCCAGGCTATGTCCAAGATGGCTAGTTAATGCCAGTGACCTTTCATATAGATGTGTCGGCACGGGCGGCAAATCCGCGTGCGTGCCTTTGGATTGAGTTGAGTTTAAAAGTGTATGAAGTTAGTAAACACAATGCCTGGGCCTAAGATTTGGCTACAGCGTGTAGCGGCGTGCTTCGGCACTAGATGTGGCGGCGAGTGTTAAGATGATGGCATAGAGTTGCATGAGTTAGGCTTAAGCTATTGCGAGTTAAGTCAAAAAGGGCCGTAAGGCAAGTTGTGTGAAGTTACGTTGAGTTATTGGGCACGGCCTCGAAATATGAGGCACGGCCGCGTTGTCACGACACAAGTGTAGCCGAGACTAAGCAAGGAGGCACTGCCTCGGAGGTATTGAAGCACGAATCGAGTTGTGGCACGACCGAGTCGTTACGTCCCAGAGTTTGGCACAAAAGATGAGTATAAGTCGGTGCGTCAACAATACAAGCACGAGAAAGGTCTAGAGACAAGGAAATGGAGTCCTTCGTGTAGTTGCGTCTCTGATTATGGCCGTAAGGCAAACACGACCTGATAGGTTAACGTTGTTGGCACAAGAAGTGGTCTAGAGATAAAGTATGAGTTAACGTTGACATTGCAAGCACGGGATGGTTCCGATACACAAGTTGCGCTAAGGCGCCGGTCCTAAACTGATCCTAAGGCAAGAATAGAAAGACAATCGAAAGAGGGTTTATGTTACACAAAGTAAATGAACGTGTAGGTTTTGTATGGGTGGGCGAGAAGCTCACTCCACCAGTACAGTGGTACTGACACCCACACAGTGTTTCATGTGCAGGCACAGGTAGAAGCGACGTGGTGCGGAGCTCGCTTGGATGCGTCGAGGCACGGAGTTCCTTGGCGAGTCGAAGCGTACAGCTGCGTGATCTGAAGACTTATACAGGACATAATGTATGGACATCGCCTTCCGAAGCTTCCGCTGGATTCAAGTATTGTATTGAGAGATGAGAGAGAGCAGAGTGAATTGTAAATGAGTGAAAAGTGAGCACGAGAGACATTGTAATTCGGCTTGCGCCCACAGATGTAATCTTGTATTCAATATCAATAAAGAGATTCTTTTGAATGACTTGTGTTCATGTGTTCTTCTTTAATTCCGCTGCTATAAATCAATGTCTCTGCACGGGACTTCTGTGCGACGACCCCGTCGCAGCCGCTGTAATCGGCCGTTATGGAACCCGCCTTGCACGAGCGCAATCTAGGCTCGTGCGGCATCACGCCTTAGCGAGGACGATCGCATCCTACGGGAGCGGGGCGTGACACCGATGCAGCCTGTCAGGCCCACGCCGTGGGCAGAAACTGCCGCGCGACAGAAAACGTCGCGAACCGTCGCGCACCCAAAGCCAGCAAGCGCCCGGTCGCTGGATCGCCGCGCGCGGGCAGCCGTTCGACGCGCCGTGCACCCCCCGCGCGCACGGGATTGTGGCGCGCGACGAACATCCCCCCCTTCACCACCTACTCCCCTATAATAGATTTGCAGTTTTATTGTGGGGATGACTCCGGGGGACCAAAGTGCTTGAGGAGCTTGTCATTTTTCTCGCGCAGCCGCAGGCCGCGCCCGTGCTCGCCGATGCAGCCTGTCAGGCCCACGCCGTGGGCAGGAATCTGCCGCGGGGCAAACGAAGTGCCGCGAGGCACACAAACCGCAGCATATGCGCACCCGGTCGATCCCGTGCAGCCGATAGGGCCTGTCAGGCCCACGCCGTGCACAGAAAATCTTCGTGCGCGCTGAAACTGCTGCAACGCATGCGTTTCTGTGTCCCGTGCGGCCGACAGGGCCTGTCAGGCCCACGCCGTGCACGGAAATTCTTTGCATGCGCAGAAACTGCTGGAACGCTTGCATTTCCGTCCCCCGTGCGGCTGATAGGCCATGTCAGGCCCACGCCGTGCACGGACACTGGTTGCGTGTGCAGTAACTGCTGCAACTTGAGGGTTCCTCGATCCCGTGCGGCCGACAGGGCCTGTGAGGCCCACGCCGTGCACAGAAATTAATCGTGCGCGCAGAAACTGCTGCAACGCTTCCATTCCTCGGTCCCGTGCGGCCGATAGGGGCTGTCAGGCCCACGCCGTGCACAGAAATTCTTCGTGTGCACAGAAACTGCAACAACGCTCGCATTCCTCAGTCCCGTGCGGCCGATAGGCCCCGTCAAGCCCACGCCGTGGGCAGAAATTGTCGCTGCGACAGAAAACGCCGCGAATCGTCGCGCAAGCAAAATTCGCAAGCGCGCGCTCGCTAAATGGCCGCGAGCGTGGAGCCGTTCGACGCGCCGTGCGCCCCCCCGTGCGCGCGCGCGACGAACATCCCCCCTTCACCACCTACTCCCCTATAATAGATTTGCAGTTTTATTGTGGGGATGA
>JANAVB010019584.1:47500-50000 GCA_029216955.1 Iris pallida | reverse complement strand
CTCGCACGGGCAGTTTCTGCCGCGCACCCGCGTCCCGTGGCCTCGCACGGGACCTTCGCACAAGGGTCCGTGGTGCAGCAGCGGGCCTTGCTGCACCGGGCGCGTCAACGATAGGGTCGTGGGGGATTTCGTTCGCACAGCATCCCATTTTGCCCGCAAAGCCGCACCTACTCAAACTTTGTTGCGCCGCCCAAATTTCAGCTCAACTCGCTTCCCCCTATAATAGATTTGCAGTTTTATTGTTGGGCTGACTCCGGGGTACCAAAGTGCTTGAGGAGCTTGTCATTTTTGGGGAAAACGCGCCCAACCTCCCGCTCGGTCGGGGGGGTTCGAAACTGGCACGAGTTGCGGCAGATTCTGTCGCACGGGCTGAGAGCTGCGCGCCGCGCGCAGAAACAGCTGCAACGCCTCGCCTCGCGCTGGGACGCGAGCGAGGCGGGCGGCCCGTGCAGCCGTTCGATGCGCTGGTCGCCTCAGCGCGCCGCCGCGAGCCCGTGCTCGCCGATGCAGCCTGTCAGGCCCACGCCGTGGGCAGAAACTGCCGCGCGACAGAAAACGTCGCGAACCGTCGCGCACCCAAAGCCAGCAAGCGCCCGGTCGCTGGATCGCCGCGCGCGGGCAGCCGTTCGACGCGCCGTGCACCCCCCGCGCGCACGGGATTGTGGCGCGCGACGAACATCCCCCCCTTCACCACCTACTCCCCTATAATAGATTTGCAGTTTTATTGTGGGGATGACTCCGGGGGACCAAAGTGCTTGAGGAGCTTGTCATTTTTCGCGCGCAGCCGCAGGCCGCGCCCGTGCTCGCCGATGCAGCCTGTCAGGCCCACGCCGTGGGCAGGAATCCGCCGCGGGGCAAACGAAGTGCCGCGAGGCACACAAACCGCAGCATATGCGCACCCGGTCGATCCCGTGCAGCCGATAGGGCCTGTCAGGCCCACGCCGTGCACAGAAAATCTTCGTGCGCGCTGAAACTGCTGCAACGCATGCGTTTCTGTGTCCCGTGCGGCCGACAGGGCCTGTCAGGCCCACGCCGTGCACGGAAATTCTTCGCATGCGCAGAAACTGCTGCAACGCTTGCATTTCCGTCCCCCGTGCGGCTGATAGGCCATGTCAGGCCCACGCCGTGCACGGACACTGGTTGCGTGCGCAGTAACTGCTGCAACTTGAGGGTTCCTCGATCCCGTGCGGCCGACAGGGCCTGTCAGGCCCACGCCGTGCACAGAAATTAATCGTGCGCGCAGAAACTGCTGCAACGCTTCCATTCCTCTGTCCCGTGCGGCCGATAGGGGCTGTCAGGCCCACGCCGTGCACAGAAATTCTTCGTGTGCACAGAAACTGCAACAACGCTCGCATTCCTCAGTCCCGTGCGGCCGATAGGCCCCGTCAAGCCCACGCCGTGGGCAGAAATTGTCGCGCGACAGAAAACGCCGCGAATCGTCGCGCAAGCAAAATTCGCAAGCGCGCGCTCGCTAAATGGCCGCGAGCGTGGAGCCGTTCGACGCGCCGTGCGCGCGCGCGACGAACATCCCCCCTTCACCACCTACTCCCCTATAATAGATTTGCAGTTTTATTGTGGGGATGATTCCGGGGGACCAAAGTGCTTGAGGAGCTTGTCATTTTTCGCGCGCAGCCGCAGGCCGCGCCCGTGCTCGCCGATGCAGCCTGTCAGGCCCACGCCGTGGGCAGGAATCTGCCGCGGGGCAAACGAAGTGCCGCGAGGCACACAAACCGCAGCATATGCGCACCCGGTCGATCCCGTGCGGCCGATAGGGCATGTCAGGCCCACGCCGTGCACAGAAAATCTTCGTGCGCGCAGAAACTGCTGCAACGCATGCGTTTCTGTGTCCCGTGCGGCCGATAGGGCCTGTCAAGCCCACGCCGTGCACAGGAATTGTTCGTGTGCGCAGAAACTGCTGCAACGCTTGCATTCCTCTGTCCCGTGCGGCCGATAGGGGCTGTCAGGCCCACGTCGTGCACAGAAATTGTTCGTGCGCGCAGAAACTGCTGCAATGCTTGCGTTTCTGTGTCCCGTGCGGCCGATAGGGCCTGTCAGGCCCACGCCGTGCACAGGAATTCTTCGCATGCGCAGAAACTGCTGCACCGCTTGCATTTTTGTGTCCCGTGGTGCCGATAGGGCCTGTCAGGCCCACGCCGTGCACAGGAATTCTTCGTGTGCGCAGAAACTGCTGCAACGCTTGCATTTCTGTGTCCCGTGGTGCCGATAGGGCCTGTCACGCCCACGCCGTGCGCAGAAATTCTTCGCGCGCGCAGAAACTGCTGCAACGCATGCGTTTCTGCGTCCCGTGCGGCCGATAGTGCCTGTCACGCCCACGCCGTGCACAGAAACTGTTTGCGTGCGCAGAAACTGCAGCAACTCGTGGGTTCCTCCGTCCCGTGCGGCCGATAGGGCCTGTCACGCCCACGCCGTGCGCAGAAACTGTTTGCGTGCGCAGAAACTGCAGCAACTCGTGGGTTCCTCCGTCCCGTGCGGCCGATAG
>JANAVB010019584.1:30000-32500 GCA_029216955.1 Iris pallida | reverse complement strand
TTCCGCTGCAAATGGGGACACTCTGTGCGACTCTGTGGCCTAGACTCAATTCGGCCGTTTCTGGACTTGGCCTTGCACGGGCGCAACCTAGGCCCGTGCGGCATCACGCCTTAGCGAGGACGATCGCTCCTACGGGAGCGGGGCGTGACAGTTTGGTATCAGAGCACGGCTTTACGTCCTTGGACTTCACATCGAATTCTCAGTTTTGAAAGCTCGTTGGAAATAAGGAAGTGTACGCTCTCTCTCGTTGTGCCTTGGGATGTTCCATACAATAAGTCTAATACTTTCAAAAGCTCGTACAAGTACTCGGTTGCACGGGATCGATAGGCGAAGGCCTTTGTGCCGAACGACGTTAAACATGACTCGATTGAGAACACATGCAAAGTTAACATGTCTCGTACGTGCCTAACTAGTCTTGCGTTGACCCTAGCAACTGAGCGTGCAAAACATGAATATAGTCCATGCGGGATGGTTAAGCGGTACAACTTAGTCCGCGTGTCGCGCACCTCGACTCTTGGGTGCAATCGGGTTGCAAGCGATATCAAGTATCGCTCGATCGAGAACGGAGATACACTTTGAGTGTATATCGATAGGAACGCTATCGAGTTAACGCTTAGGCGTACGCGAATGATTGACTTGGATTTTGAGGATTAGTGTGAACGACTTAGTACGTCGAGACGACGTAAGCGAGTACGCTAGAGATTCGTCGAACGAATCTGAAGGATATCTTAGTGCATGGCGCGAACGTGATTGAGGATTTGACCGTATGGCTTGAACCCGAGTGGTGTATGTGATAGGTTCGAAGAAGAATAAGAATGAGTGTCAGCGACTAGTCGAGTGGCTCGAACCCTGAGTGGTGTATGGACGTTATAGAAATTGTTCGAGCGAGACTAAAGGATTAACGGATAGAACGAGTATGTCGGCGAAGCGATGCAATCGCGCAAAGCTCTAGAACGTGTCACGTTTAGTTGGCCGTGACTTTAAAAAGTCCCGAACGAGATGTCGCTGGACAACTTGTGAATGAGTAACGCGTGTTAGAAATGATTCGGAACGACGGATAAAAATAGATGGTCTTGATCGAGGAAACTTAGAGGAACGTGCGTGCGATGTCGAATTGATGCAAATGAAATGTGACTTGAGTTTTGAATAACGATCTTGAAACGAGCTTTGAGGGAAAAGCGGCTGAACTTGATCTTGAGTATCGGGAAAAATTGAGGAATATCCAACTCGGACAACAGCATCAACGCACGACTCGAAATTGGTTGCAAAAGAAGATCGTCAGGTTACACATATCGTCGATGGTATTGAGGCGTATCAAAGATCGATATGCGATAACTCGGGGGTACTCTGACTCGGCAAATGACGATCGTGCAAATGTTATTGTTCCGATGGATGTTATAATCAGGATATTGAAATGTGTCGAGGAAAAGGACAAACTTGGCTCGAGGATTTTCTGGTTGAACAAATGACGGGTAAACTATCGAATTGAAATCTTGACTTGGATGAAATGAAATGCTTGGATTTACTTCGACGATAACCCCAACGTCGACATTCTTGTCTTATGCGAGCGCAACTTCAGCCTCGCACATGCGTCGCGCCGATTAGGGCGATCACTCCGCGTGAGCGCTGGTATGGTGATTCATCCAGCGGGGGTGATCAAACTTGCACGGCGTGGCAATACGATTGCTTCGACTTGTGGTTTGACGCGAAGATGACTTGAGAATGATTCGGTGTGCTTGAATGATTAAGTTTGAGGATTGAGTAGGTCCAATCCGCGTATCGAAAATGATTTAGTCTAGACGCAAACAAGAGTTACGCCCCGATGAGAATGATTATTCCGCGGGAGCGTTGCATGGTGATTCATGAACCACCGTGGATAATCGGACTCGCGTGAGATTGGGGCGCAACATATTGTCAAAGCTAGATGAACTCGTGATCGAATACATGAATTGGTTAGAATTGGTGATCGGAATGGATTCAAATTCGTTGCGCCGCGCAACGAATGTCTTGATGCGAACTAGGTGATCGTGCTCGATGTTTAGAAATCTGAGTGACGCGAGCTTGGGTAGAAAATCCCGTACTATCGACTTTGGTTTGACCCTAGGATTGGGGTCAGTGTTGGCATTATTGTTGGGGAACTATGATTCCAATCCTGACATTGACTTAGCCTCGAAAAGATGGCCTAGCGGTTAGGCGAGACGCCCCTGTTTCATGTGTTAGCAATCAAAAGATTGATCTTGAGGATTGGCATGGATGGATAGCATGAACCACGAATATAGGAAACCCTACTCACGAGACTCGGCTGACATGCATATATTTCAGGGACGCCTGGGTATGTGCACGATGCGACTCGAGTGAGAATGACAAACTCACTATCCTGCGGCTTGGCTGAATGCATGTATTTTGGGGACGCTTGGAATGCGTGCACGATCCAACCAAGTGATACGTTGAGTTCTAGCACGACTTGGGGAGTGAACAAGTGTCGTGAACGTGAAATCGT
>JANAVB010019584.1:15000-22500 GCA_029216955.1 Iris pallida | reverse complement strand
GCCTCGCACGGGCAGTTTCTGCCGCGCACCCGCGTCCCGTGGCCTCGCACGGTGTCACGCCCCGCTCCCGTAGGAGCGATCGTCCTCGCTAAGGCGTGATGCCGCACGGGCCTAGGTTGCGCCCGTGCAAGGCTAAGTCCAGAAACGGCCGATTTGAGTTCTAGGCCACAGAGTCGCACAGAGTGTCCCCATTTGCAGCGGAATATAAATGAACACAATTGAAGCGAAACCAAATTCTTTATTGATATTCAACGAGTTTACAAGCGGCGCTAGGCCGATATTACAAGTCGCTCAAGCTCTCTCTCTCTCTCTGAAACATAAAAGGCGTGCCAAGTGGCTTACAAGATGGAATGATTCATGGCGATGTTCCGATACATTATGTCCCGTATATGGTGCTCCAGCTCCTTGCAACGCTCCAAGGCCCAGAGATAGCTCCGCGCCTTAGCACGTTCGATTGAAGCTCCGCACCCGCCGGCATCTCCTGCATCCTGCAAGTAGACTGTGGGGTTATCAGTACATTGTTATGCACTGGTGGGGAGGCTAGCTCGCCCATAATCACTATCATTACCGAACACGTTCCATTTACTTGTGTGCATCTCTATCATTCATTTTCTTTCTAATCTTGCCTTAGGGTCATTTACATGGCATATGATATAACCTATCCCGTGTTACCGATTTCAAGTGTCGCATGGAAATACATGCACAACTTACCCATACTTACCGTCCGGCCTTCCCTGTTCAGAGCAAACCAAGTTAGACAATAGTTCATGTGTAATAACACAACGTAGACGCATTCTTTAACTCATTTGTACTCATTATCATTTTTAGAGTGGCACATTTCAAGTCATTCAGTAGGCACTTGTTCATTTAACTTTTAACTTAGACTACTTTGATTTCAATGCAAGGACTTGCACGTGGATTGCCACCAGCAAAGCCCACTTAATCTATATGCATCGGTCGCTGGCACCACAAGCCATCCTGGACTTTCTCCTTGGTATTTTCTCACCTATCATGGCGTGCGGCTGGTTCACCCTGATAGTCTCTTGAAATATACCCCGCACTTACGTCTCTTGGTGCCCAAGCCCGCCCCCAAGCAGCCCGTAAGCCCCTTTTGGATCCGCCTAGGCCGGCATATCCCCCCTTTGATCATGCCGCGGAATCCCCTTTCACGGTCACAGCATACGCCACCCCTCGCTCGTGCCGTTGTCCACGACCATTTCGTATTTTATTATCATTTTAACTTAATGGCTGTCTTTGAGCCTTAGGCTAACCCTTAGCCTTCTTACGTTATCGACCAGGTTGGCGTCCGTGCAGCGCGGGTAGCGAGCCCCGATGCACGTGCCCGTCACACCTGTCGCTAATCCTTCTTTCTTTTCTTATCTTTTCAAGTTTCCTTTCCTTTTCTTTCCTTCACTTGTTCATTAGTTCATCGATTCATTCACGTATTCATTCGTTGATTCACTTATTCATTTGCTCTTTCATTTATACATTACACGACTCCTCGTATGGGAGTCGCCTTGGCGACCCATCGGTCCCATAGCCTTTCAATGTTGCTATAATCTACACGGTGCGACTATATTGATAGTCTTTCCGTTTCATTGTTGTAACCCATTCATTGTTTGATTGTTTGGACGTATAGGAAGCATCAACGTAGGCTTGTGCCGTAGCACGAGCATGGAGCGCGGCGAGAGTTCTCATATTTTCCATGTTACTTTCCATATTCTATACAAGCATACAAGTTGGGATTATTCCCTTAGCTAGGTGCGTTGGGTCATTTATTAGCATGCAAGATGTTATCGCCTAGCGATTCTCGTGTTTGTGTCCGCATTATTATGTGCATAGGCTAAGCAAAGACGGGTTCATCGGAGCCACCCACCTTAGCGATGTTCGCATCGGTCGAGCGATGTTCCGAGCGCGCCTTTGAAAGTCTAAGTCTGGATTCATCCTGTCGGGCCAATGTAAGCCTTGCATCGATTCGCATCGATACTTCATCGGGACGAAGCAACTCTTCGGGTCGACGGCTCGTTTGAGTCGTTGCACTTGCCGTTTGGAATCGGCGTTCCGCTAAGGCGGAGCGGGGCATTACATAATACACCACTCAAAACAAGTCTCGTCCTCGAGACTTCCTGAGTGCAGGTCATCCTACCGTTCCCTAACTCGCGTCGTCGTGTTTCTTAGGCAATCCCTATCGAACGGCTCTATCGTTCTATGGCACCGAACTATATTCGATATCCTACCAAGTTTCGCATCGCGTACGTTTGGTCGATTTTATTGAATAACTTTTTCATTCATTTTAGAGTTGATGGCACTTATTCAATTCAAGTGTTTCTTCGACTCGGTTGCTTTTTGACATATCATGGGACTGAAACGGTCGTACGAGGTGCGTTGAAATTCGTCAAATACGAGTGTCGTAGGCTGAGACAAACTTACTTTCATTTATGCGCATCGCAACACCCACTTGCAGCTGCATTCGAGTTCATCATATCGCTGAGTTTGGATCGTGCACGGATTCAAGGCGTCCCCCGAATACGTACATTTCAACCAAGCTTAGCGACTAGCGAAGTCGGACAAGCTACTCATGATAGTTTCGATTTGCCGATCGTTTTACTAACTTCGATTTAAAACCGAACTCATGTGTATATCACCTATCGTTTATCTCGGTCCTCGAGACGATTCGATTCGCTTCTCAAGCGTTATTGTCCACGAAATCAGTATGATTTCTTTAGCGGGGTCGACCAAGTCTATGTAATTTCCGTCCGATTTAACCAAGTATTGCACTATCATCGAGTACGTCTTCCGACCAATGATTCAATTTGTTATTCCGATATTACTTGCGCAACATCCATCCCTTTCATTCCCTTCGTTTGGGGCCAATCTCATTGCCGTTCACGCACACTCCCTGTTCCCCGTCCTACTCTAAGTCTCGCTGCCACCAGTCTATCGTCCGTCCAGACGATACTTTAAAGCCAATCGCACAAGTTCAATCCCTCGGCATAGGGTCGTCCGCCTATCCGCTAGGTCAGCTCACAAGGTCATAGTTACACGTCAAGTCCGCGGCTCATCATGCAAGGTCGTTGCACGACGCTCGCCCCAAATCCTATGGTCAAACTATTTGTTCGTTTGTACGGGAGTTTCTACCCAAGCTCGCGTCACTCAGATTTCTAAACATCGAGCATGATCACCTAATTCGCATCAAGACTTACGTTGCCCATATTCATTTCTACTCAATCACCAGTTCTAACCAATTCATTTATTCGATCACGAGGTCATCCAGCTCGACAATACATTGCACCCCAATCTCACGCGAGTTCGATTATCCACGGCGGGTCATGAATCACCATGCAACGCTCCCGTGGAATAATCATTCTCATCGGGGCGTAACTTTTTGTTTGAGTTTTAGACTAACCCATTCTCGATACGCGGATTGGACCTACTCAATCCTCAAGTTCAATTCTTCAAGCACACAATTTAATCTCGAGTCCACCTTCGCGTCAAACCACAAGTCGAAGCAATCAGATTGTCACGCCATCCAAGTTCAATCACTCCCGCTGTATGAATCACCATATCAGCGCTCACGCGGAGTGATCGTCATAATCCGGCGTGACGCATGTGCGAGGCTGGAGTTGCGCTCGCATAAGACAAGAACGTCAACATTGTGGTTATCAACGAAGCAAATCCAAGCATAATCCTCGAGCCAAGTCTATCTTTTCCTCGACACATTCTTTTACAACTCAAGTATAGCATCCAACGGAACAGTAACATTTGCACGATCGTCATTCGCCGAGTCAGAGTGCCCCCGGGTTATCGCATATCGATCTTTGATACGCCTCAATACCATCGACGATATGCGTAACCTGACGATCTTCCTTTGCAACCAATTTCGAGTCGTGCGACTGATGCTATTGTCCGAGTTGGATATTCCATAATTTCTTCGATATTCAAGATCAATTTCAAACCCAAGTCACACTTCATTTAAATCCATCCAAAATCGTACGCGCGATCCTCTAAGTTTCCTCGATCAAGACCATTCACTTTCTAACTCGCGTTGCCTAACGACAAGTTATTCGAACGATATCTCGTTCGGGACATTCGAAGTCACGACCAACTAAGCGTGACGCGTTCTAAGGCTTTGCGCGGTCGCATCGCCTCGCCGACATACCCATTCTATCCGTAAATCCTTTAGGCTCGCTCGAACAATTTCTATAACGTCCATACACCACTCAGGGTTCGAGCCACTTGACTAGTCGTCGACACTCACTCTTATCCTTCTTTGAAGCTATCACATACACCACTCGGGTTCAAGCCATCCTATTTAGTCCTCAATCGCGTTCGCGTCATGCGCTAAGATATCCTTTAGATTCGTTCGACGAATCTCTAGCGTAATCGTATCACGTCGCCTCGGCGTACTAAGTCGTTCGTGTTAATCCACAAAATCTAAGTCAATCTTTCGTGCACGCCTAAGCGTTAGTTTGATATCGTTCCTCTCGATATACACTCTAAGTGTAGCTTCGTTCCCGACCGAGCGGTACTTGATATCGCTCGCAACTCGATTGCACCAAAAGTCGAGGTGCGCGACACGCGGACTAAGTTATGCCGCATAACTATCCCGTACGGACTACATTCAAGTTTGCACGCTCACTTATTCTCGTTCGCAACTCGTTTGTACCAAAGAGTCTAGGTGCGCGATACTCCGCACAACTTAGCCAAAAGGCTGCGTGCATGACCATCCCGTTCGAACTATACTTAGGTCTCGTGTACTCGTTTGCTATCAGTGTAAGCTCATTCCAGCACGCACTGCGTTTGCTAACTCTTAGCATCGGTTCCTTCCAACTCAAGTCCGTTATGGTGGCACAAAGGCCTTCGCCTATCGATCCCGTCCAACCGAGCAATCGTACGAGCTTTTGAAAGTATTAGACTTATTGTATGGAACATCCCGAGGCATAATGAGAGAGAGCGTACATTTCTTTTATTTCAACGAGCTTTCAAAACTGAGAGAATCGAAATGAAGTCCAAGGACGTAAAGCCGTGCTCTGATACCACTATGTCACGCCCCGCTCCCGTAGGAGCGATCGTCCTCGCTAAGGCGTGATGCCGCACGGGCCTAGGTTGCGCCCGTGCAAGGCTAAGTCCAGAAACGGCCGATTTGAGTTCTAGGCCACAGAGTCGCACAGAGTGTCCCCATTTGCAGCGGAATATAAATGAACACAATTGAAGCGAAACCAAATTCTTTATTGATATTCAACGAGTTTACAAGCGGCGCTAGGCCGATATTACAAGTCGCTCAAGCTCTCTCTCTCTCTCTGAAACATAAAAGGCGTGCCAAGTGGCTTACAAGATGGAATGATTCATGGCGATGTTCCGATACATTATGTCCCGTATATGGTGCTCCAGCTCCTTGCAACGCTCCAAGGCCCAGAGATAGCTCCGCGCCTTAGCACGTTCGATTGAAGCTCCGCACCCACCGGCATCTCCTGCATCCTGCAAGTAGACTGTGGGGTTATCAGTACATTGTTATGCACTGGTGGGGAGGCTAGCTCGCCCATAATCACTATCATTACCGAACACGTTCCATTTACTTGTGTGCATCTCTATCATTCATTTTCTTTCTAATCTTGCCTTAGGGTCATTTACATGGCATATGATATAACCTATCCCGTGTTACCGATTTCAAGTGTCGCATGGAAATACATGCACAACTTACCCATACTTACCGTCCGGCCTTCCCTGTTCAGAGCAAACCAAGTTAGACAATAGTTCATGTGTAATAACACAACGTAGACGCATTCTTTAACTCATTTGTACTCATTATCATTTTTAGAGTGGCACATTTCAAGTCATTCAGTAGGCACTTGTTCATTTAACTTTTAACTTAGACTACTTTGATTTCAATGCAAGGACTTGCACGTGGATTGCCACCAGCAAAGCCCACTTAATCTATATGCATCGGTCGCTGGCACCACAAGCCATCCTGGACTTTCTCCTTGGTATTTTCTCACCTATCATGGCGTGCGGCTGGTTCACCCTGATAGTCTCTTGAAATATACCCCGCACTTACGTCTCTTGGTGCCCAAGCCCGCCCCCAAGCAGCCCGTAAGCCCCTTTTGGATCCGCCTAGGCCGGCATATCCCCCCTTTGATCATGCCGCGGAATCCCCTTTCACGGTCACAGCATACGCCACCCCTCGCTCGTGCCGTTGTCCACGACCATTTCGTATTTTATTATCATTTTAACTTAATGGCTGTCTTTGAGCCTTAGGCTAACCCTTAGCCTTCTTACGTTATCGACCAGGTTGGCGTCCGTGCAGCGCGGGTAGCGAGCCCCGATGCACGTGCCCGTCACACCTGTCGCTAATCCTTCTTTCTTTTCTTATCTTTTCAAGTTTCCTTTCCTTTTCTTTCCTTCACTTGTTCATTAGTTCATCGATTCATTCACGTATTCATTCGTTGATTCACTTATTCATTTGCTCTTTCATTTATACATTACACGACTCCTCGTATGGGAGTCGCCTTGGCGACCCATCGGTCCCATAGCCTTTCAATGTTGCTATAATCTACACGGTGCGACTATATTGATAGTCTTTCCGTTTCATTGTTGTAACCCATTCATTGTTTGATTGTTTGGACGTATAGGGAGCATCAACGTAGGCTTGTGCCGTAGCACGAGCATGGAGCGCGGCGAGAGTTCTCATATTTTCCATGTTACTTTCCATATTCTATACAAGCATACAAGTTGGGATTATTCCCTTAGCTAGGTGCGTTGGGTCATTTATTAGCATGCAAGATGTTATCGCCTAGCGATTCTCGTGTTTGTGTCCGCATTATTATGTGCATAGGCTAAGCAAAGACGGGTTCATCGGAGCCACCCACCTTAGCGATGTTCGCATCGGTCGAGCGATGTTCCGAGCGCGCCTTTGAAAGTCTAAGTCTGGATTCATCCTGTCGGGCCAATGTAAGCCTTGCATCGATTCGCATCGATACTTCATCGGGACGAAGCAACTCTTCGGGTCGACGGCTCGTTTGAGTCGTTGCACTTGCCGTTTGGAATCGGCGTTCCGCTAAGGCGGAGCGGGGCATTACACACGGGACCTTCGCACAAGGGTCCGTGGTGCAGCAGCGGGCCTTGCTGCACCGGGCGCGTCAACGATAGGGTCGTGGGGGATTTCGTTCGCACAGCATCCCATTTTGCCCGCAAAGCCGCACCTACTCAAACTTTGTTGCGCCGCCCAAATTTCAGCTCAACTCGCTTCCCCCTATAATAGATTTGCAGTTTTATTGTTGGGCTGACTCCGGGGTACCAAAGTGCTTGAGGAGCTTGTCATTTTTGGGGAAAACGCGCCCAACCTCCCGCTCGGTCGGGGGGGTTCGAAACTGGCACGAGTTGCGGCAGATTCTGTCGCACGGGCTGAGAGCTGCGCGCCGCGCGCAGAAACAGCTGCAACGCCTCGCCTCGCGCTGGGACGCGAGCGAGGCGGGCGGCCCGTGCAGCCGTTCGATGCGCTGG
>JANAVB010019583.1:0-40847 GCA_029216955.1 Iris pallida | reverse complement strand
AGGGTAATGTGGACATGGCAATCATTAGGTTCAAATGATAGAATCCTCCTACTCAGAGGTATTTATGGACGTGGTAGGAATGATCCTGGGGGATAATCTGAACAACTCAGAGGTAATGTGGACGTGGAAGTTCTGCGATCAATATACGACAACACAGGAGTTGTTTGTACGGGATGTTTACTCAGAGGTAATGTGGACATGGTAAACATGAAGGATAGCGTAAGCTTACGAAATGTAAGGTTCCGCTTTGTAGGATGTAGAGAGACAACTCAGAGGTAATGTGGACGTGGTTATCTTTCTACGGAAGGATGCCACGGAACAGCTGGGTTCCGGAAGCGTTTGATTTTGTGAAAAGAGGTTGTTTGGGGAAATACATGTCTTGGAGGATGTCAAGAATAGTACTTCTTTAGGAACTTGCCGTTGATGGGCATCATGAACAAGTCCCCATTGGGTTTGGCGAGCCGGTAAGCACCGTTTGAGTATACCGTCTCAATGATGAAGGGTCCTTCCCATTTGGGCTCGAACTTCCCTGGTGTCTTATGAGTTAACACCATTGGCCTTCTGAATGCTAAAACCAGGTCGCCAACTTGGAAAGTTCTTTGCTTGACCTTCTTGTTGAAAGCCTGTGATATACGGGCTTGGTAATGTTCGATGCGTTGTTGAGCTATGAGACGCTTTTCGTCAAGTGCCTCCAGTTCTCGCAGATGACGACGTTGATTGTCTTCTTCTGTGAGATCGTTTGTGATTGCCACGCGGAGCGAAGGTATCTGTATCTCGAGAGGCAGTACTGCTTCGCTCCCGTAAACCAGGGAGAATGGAGTGTTGCCTGTTGGGGTCCGTACCGTTGTGCGGTAGGCCCAGAGGCATTCGCCAAGCTTTTCGTCCCAGTCGCGTTTGTTGGATGACACGACCTTTTTGAGTAGCCTGACGATAGTTTTGTTGAATGCCTCGGCCAATCCGTTTGCTGCCGGATTGTAGGCGGTTGAGGCCACGTTTTGAATGCGATTCTTGTCACAGAACCTGCTGAAAATGTGGCTGATGAACTGGGGACCATTGTCATGAATGATTCGCCTGGGTACTCCGAAACGGTAAATGACATGGTGTTTGATAAAGCTGACCACCCTGGAGCTTTTTACTTCCGTTAGTGGGACTGCTTCTGCCCATTTGGAGAAGTAATCGGTGATGGCCAGGATGAAACGATGTCCTCTTGATGAAGGAGGGGTGATTGGTCCTGCAATGTCCATGCCCCAGGCTTCGAATGGCCAGGAGGCGACTGTAGGATGTAGAGGTTCAGACGGTGTATGTATGAAGTCTGCATGAAGTTGGCATGCATGGCACTTCTTAGCATATTCCACTGCGTCGGCGGCCATGGTTGGCTAGTAGTAGCCCATACGTCGCAGTCGATCTTGCAACTTAGGACCAGGTTGGTGAGCTCCGCAAGTTCCGTCATGAGCTTCTTGAAGAGCTTCGGCCGCTTCTTCGTTAGACATGCATCGAAGGAGAAGCCCGTCGAAGGAGCGTCGGTACAGCGTTTTGGTAGCTGTATCGTAGTAGAATCGAAGAGAGCGTCTCCTGACTGAGACAGCTTCCTTCGGGTCCTTTGGAAGGATTCCGTAGACAGCGAAATCGATGAACGGGAACCTCCAGTCTCGGACATTAACCCCAGTGTTCGTCGGCATGGCGTGGGCCACTTGCAAGCACAGGTTGTTTCTAGGACAAATTAGGTCTCGGCCAGTCACCGTGACATAGTGTTGAGTCCCAAGGGGCGCTGCCAATGAGGCTGCGAGGCCAGCCAGAGCATCGGCCTCCAAGTTTTGTAAACGGGGGACATGTTCGATGAAGAACCCGGTGAAGGTTGAAATGATGTTCAACGCGACTTCATGATAAGGGATTAAATCTTCATGGCGAACCTCGTATTGCCCCCGAATCTGGTTTACGACGAGTTTCGAGTCGCCGTAGGCTTCCAGATGATCCACCCCCAGCTGTTGTGCTAGCTGGAGTCCCATGACGAGTGCGTTGTACTCAGCAACATTGTTGGAGCACGGCTTCGAAAGAGAGTATGCGCGCTGGATGACCAGCTGATCGGGGGAGACCAAGACTACCCCCACTCCTGCGATGATTTGGCCGTTGGGGCGCGTTCTTGAAGCGCCATCGAAGAACATCCGCCAAACGGGACTTCCTTCAGTGACATTTGATTCTTGGACTTCATCCGGGATGTCTTATAGAGTTTTGAAGATTCTGGGATGGGGTGTGCAGCTAAAAAGTCAGCCAGAGCCTGACCCTTGACTGCCTTCTGCGGGACAAACACCATGTTGTATGGCGTTAGTAGGATCGCCCATGTAGCCAGCCGGGAGTTTAATGACCCTGGCTTCGTCATGAGAACTCTGAGTGGATTGACTCGGGAGATGACGTGAATTATCTGGCCCGAGACGTAATGACGAGTCTTCTGAATGGCAAACACCAAAGCCAAGCACTCCTTTTCAACGGGGTTGTACCGATGTTCGGCCCCGATGAGTGTTCGACTGAGGTAGTAGATTGCTTGCTCGTAGCCTGCATCGCTGTTTTGAGCGAGTAAAGCGCCGAGGGAATGATCCATGGCACGGACGTAGAGGAGGAATGGTTTGCCGGCGACAGGTGCCACTAGGACTGGCGGGCTTGTCAAGTAAGCCTTGATGTCGTCGAAAGCCTTTTGGCACTCCTCTGTCCAGACGTAAGAGACTTCCTTCTTCATGAGCTGAGTAAAGGGTTGACATTTACCGGAGAGGTTTGCTATGAACCTCTGGATGTATGCCAGACGTCCCTGTAAGCCCCGAAGTTCTCGAAGGTTCTTCGGAGGGTCCATGTTGAGGATGGCTTTAGTCTTCTCAGGATCGACATGAATGCCTTTTGCCGTGATGACAAAGCCCAAGAATTTGACGCTAGAAACCCCCAGGAAGGATTTAGCGGGGTTCATTTTGAGTTGATGTGCCCGCATGAGATCGAAGACCGTCTTCAGGTCCTGTAGGTGATCTCTTTTGAGGCGGCTCTTGACTGCGATGTCGTCAACATAGCACTCAACTGTCTTGCGAAGATGTTGACGGAAGATGGTACTCATCGCTCGTTGGTATGTTGCACCGGCATTCTTCAAGCCGAAGGGCATTACTGTGTAGCAGAAAACACCTTTCAGAGTCCTGAATGACGTGTGTTTTGCGTCATCGGGGAACATCTTGATTTGATTGTAGCCTGAATACCCGTCCATGAAGGACATGCGTTCAAAGCCACATGTGTTGTCGATCATTACATCGGTGATTGGGAGCGGGAATTCATCCTTCGGGTAAGCATAGTTGAGATCCCTGAAGTCGATACAGACTCGTATCTTTCCGTTCTTCTTGGTGACAGGGAAGACGTTGGCTACCCAGTCCGGGTGTTGTTCCTCACGGATGAAGCCACTGGTCAAGAGCTTGTCCACCTCCTGATCGATGGCGTTCATGATGTTCGGGCGGAAGCGTCGCTGTTGTTGTTTGATAGGTTTGGCATCTGGTAAGATGTTCAACCTATGCATCGCGATCTGTGGATCGAGACCCGGCATGTCTTCGTAGCTCCAAGCGAAGACGTCAATATACTCTTTAGCCAGTTGGACTAAAGATTCTCGGTCTTCTCCTTCCAAGCTTTTGCTGATGAAGATGGGTTTAGAAGAAGACCCATCCCCGAGGTCGATCTGCTCGACTTCGTCTTCGGTGGGAGGTTCTCGTAACTCAAAACGAGACTCCCATTGTTCTCCTAGGCGCTGAGCCCAGGGTTCCTCTTCGAAGGGTTCCGGCGGTTGGTCTTCGCCTTCATCTTTCTGAGGTTGCGCCGATGTCATGTTAGTTGACAGCACTTTCCTGAAGACTGATCCGATACTGGTATCGGAATCCCACGTCGATGCTTCAGACGAATGGGAATGTTCTATGTCTTCTGCGTCTGAACTCTCTGGAGTTGATGGCGGCGTGACATAGCCTAACCCCCATCGAGTCCGATTATAGTAATCCTGTGGCTTTCCATTGGGCATCGAAAGCCGGACAGGGAGATGCCGACCCTTGCCGTAGTTTAAGCCTTTGTTGCTTTTCAGGTCGTAGCCCATCTTTTGGATGATGTGCTTAGCCTCATCTGTGTACCGATAGACTTGTACTCTGCCGGTATCAGGTTCGGGCTCGATTGACGGGAGGTCCCGACGACGCTCGATTTTGCCCGAGATGATGGTGCCTTGGTCTCGGCTCCGTGGAGGGACTATGAAGACTCCTTGAGACGGGACTATTTGATTATGGTAGACGGTCGTTACTTGTGTTTGCAACGACCGTAGAGCGTTGTCTAATGTATACATGGCATTCCAGTATGGAAGACAAGAATAATTGAAAGATACTCTATTATTGATAAAGTACGAGATTTTATCCCATGGGATTACATTGTCGAAGGAGGGTGCGTCTACATCAGCGGAGATGTATTCGCCAAGCTCCTCATCTGTAAGCACTGGGGCCGGATCAGGAGAGTCCTCCACCGCTCTGACTTTAGGGTCTGAGAGGGTTATGTGAGCCCTCTCCGGCATCTTGGATGACTGCGGCGGCTTGCCTTTAAGACGCACCTTGAGAGGTGCCTCGGTTGCGCCTCCGATGAGTGGCGCCTTCCCTTGTAATTTTACCACCAGGAGAGCCGCTGTTTGAGGTGGCTTTCCCTTGAGGCGTATCTTCAGGGGAGCTTCGCGAGCCAGCGCTTTTCCTGATAGCTTGATGCTTATTGGAGGCGCCTTCTGGGGTGGTTTCCCCTTCAGACGGATTTTCAAGGGGGCATCGGGAGTCGTCTCAGGCTCCATGTCCGGCTCTGTTGCCGTCTCTGCCTCATCATCAGCGTCATTGGCTTCCTCCTCGTCAATGGGCTTGTACAAGTCGGAATCGGTGAAGTAGGCCTCAATCCCTTTGAAGGGATCGATATCTGCAAACTCCGTCCGGATGACGCCGTTGGTGGATACATATTTCATGCATTGGTGGAGCGTGGAGGGCACCACCATGTACTCATGTAACCATGGTCGTCAGAGTAAGATGTTGTAGTTGACCTCGACATCCACCACATAACAAGTCACCTCAGTTTTGAGGCTGCCGATGTGACACTTCAGCCGGATCTTGCCCAGTGGCTCGCTCTTGCTAGCGTTGAAGCCACTGATGGTCGTATTGGAGGGCGCCAGCCGGTACATTAGGATCCCCAGCTTTGATAGCAGCGCCTTTAGAATGATGCTTAGGGAAGACCCCGGATCGATCTGAATCCTGTTTACCTTTACCGAACCGATGTACCCTGTGTAATACAACGGTCGGTTATGTCGGTGATGCTTGAGCAGCATGTCTTGTTGGGTGAAGGTTATGTTTGGGATAACTTCATCCGCACAATGACAGTGTGCACAAGTAGTTGGGAGGTCTTCAGGCTGCTTGACTTGACTGAGAAAGGATTCGGCATCCTTCAGAGCTTCGCAGAGAGCTTCTCGGGAGTCCTTGGAGAGACGCAGGAGCTCGAACAAAGACAAGCGTGCAGGAGTACTGGCTAGTTGCGCCAGAATGTCAAAATTGTGGGGCTTGGCTAGCCCCGAAGCATTTTCTTTCCGCAGAGGTCTGTCGAAGCGGGCCTCCACTTGCTTTTGTTTATTGGCTGCTGAGGGCTTGGATGGACCCTCCTCAGGGATGGTGCCAGGAGGCACCACTTCGGCGGCAGCTTCACCGGGCTGGGAGTTCTGTTGTGTACGCGTCTGCACAGGAAGCGCCTCTTCCGTTGAAGAAGAGACCGTGCGGCAAGACTTGATCTTCCTGCCTTTTGCTTTGGAGGTAGGGCGTACCTCCGGTTGAGTTACCTCAGAGACGAGGTCGGGGTGAACCCAGAGGACCTCTCCTCGAGATGTGGTGAGTGGGACAAGTCCACTCACATTGTCACGGGTGGGTGGCAAGTTCACCACCTCCATTGTCGCCTTAGGGATGGGGACGACGCCATCTTGTGTGGTAGTCGGCGGCAAGGTGCCGAACTGAAGTGACACCACATTAGCTGACACCGTCTTCTCTTCATAATCGACGGAGATTACACCCGCATTGATCATGCGCTGGATGTAATTTTTGAGGACGTAGCAGTCCTTAGTCGGGTGTCCGACAAACCGATGGTAGTGACAGTACCTCGGGTTGTCCACTTTCTCGACTTCATCGGGCCGCTTCGGGTCCGGAAGCTTGATCTTGTCACCCTGCTTCAGTATCTCAAAGAGTTGCAGGGTGTCGTCATCATTGAATGAATAAACCTCCTTGGGTCTCGGTGCCAGTGGAGGCTTTTGAGTAGGCACAGATGCGCCCTTCGAGGCATTAACAGTCAATGCCTGTTTCCTCTTTGTTTTGTCGTCCGGAGTTGTTGACTGCGGACTTTTTCCCCTTATCGTCAAAGGCGGGGAAGCTAACACCCAGAAGACGTGCATTGGCCGCCTTCTTCTCTGCAGCTTCAGCTTCGATGATTAGGGAGCTCCAGTCGGGAGGGGGAGTAGAGTTAAGCCAGAGCTTTACTGCAGGCAGCATGTTCATACTGCAAGCGGAGAGGAGCGCATGCTCTGGCATGCCTGGAGGTAGCCTGAAGCAGGCCTGACGGAAGCGTTCGATGAATGCCCGAACCGTTTCCTTGTCCTTCTGGCATATCTCAATGAGAGACGCCATCGTCATGTCCTTCCCACCGTCGTAGAAGCGGTCGAGGAAGAGGCGTGTCAGGTCGTCGAAGGACGATATGGAATTATCGGGGAGGCTGCAGTACCAGTCATACGCCACCCCTTTCAGGGCCCCAACAAAGATGCTGGTGAGGAGGGCGTCCTCCTTCGGAAGATGCCCTGTCTGCGACTAGAAGTACGTCAGGTACCGTCGTGGAGAGTCCTTCCCGTCATACGGCGTGAGTGTTTGTGGTTTATACTTTGGGGGATAAACCACCTTGTTCCACTCAAGGGGATAAGGCTGGGGAATGCCCATCTTCTGGCGCTCCTCCTGCCTGTTCTTGGACTCGAAGCGCTCCCGCAAATCTTTGATCATTTCGACCACGTCCTCCGTGGAGCTAGGAGTCGGGGAAGGAGGTACCACCTGGAGTGGAGCGTTTGAGGGCTCCGACGTCCGGGGTGCTTCTGTGTCTGAGGGTGTCCGTTGGAGGGGCACACTCGACTCTCCATTGGCTCCTGGGTCGGGACCATTTGAAGGTGTCCTGATCAAGGCCGACCACATCTCAAACACTGCTTGAGTCAGTGCTTGCATTGAGGCAGAGAGGGTTTTGAGTCCTCCCTCTAGCGGGTCTATGCGCTGGACAATGTCCTGTGGCGGCGCATCAGTCTCAAGATCACCCCCGGTCATGTATAATGTCATGACACGGCCGGAAGTGGATGGATTAGTTGAGGCTTCGCTCTCAGCCTCGCTCTCATGTGGGGGAGTCACTTCTCCGGGTGTTTGGCCACCCCCAGCCACATTCTGGAGTTCGTCTTCGACAGGCGCATCTGCAAGGGCCTGACTGCCCTCAGCTCTGTCTTGAAGGGCCTCTTCGTTTCCAGCACTACCCCCGGCGGTGTCCTGGAGGACATCGTCATTTTGAGGGGCTTCAGGGAGGCCATCTTCGCCTTGATGAAGATCCGCCGCAGCTGTGCTTTGGACATCTTCGTCTTCGGAAGGAGGCTCGACAAGGGTCTGGCTACCCCCAGCTTCCTCCAAGAACTTCTTCCTCGACCGAGTGCCTTCAAACACTCCAGAGGTCGTGACAGCTGCCTTGGTTTTCCTCGGCTGGCTTTTGGATGAAGACGAGGAATTGGCAGTCATCTTCCGGACAGATCAGGAATTGGAGATCACGTTGCATGAAGCAACCTTTAGCTCCTCTTCTGCTGACACCTTCGTCCCAAGGCGATGTCGGAGGGGTGTCGATGATTGTAGCCGTTGAAAGACCGACTGCTTTGGCGGTACTGCCGTCTTGCAACAGCAGTTGATGGTGACCACTGCACAAGTGTGCCCCGTGAGAGGCGCATCGTGCTTGTTGGTCAACTCTCCTGACCGGCGCTTGTGAGTGATCACGTTGCGCAAGTCGTTGGAGGAGAGTGCTACCCTCATACCCCTCTCAGGCGCATGGCAGGGCCAAGCGCCGGGGTGGTCGGGTGAGTGCTGCGCCCCCTGATCTAATACCAAGCAGGCATCACGATCAGTAGTGGGGGAACCACAGCATTTGAAGTGACTTGAACGGACCTCAAACGCACAACCAGAGGAGGCGCGGGAGTTCAAGACCACTGAGTTTGCCTCTCTCGGCTTGGTTGTGCACGCAGTGAATGCGTCCAAGCGAGATGAGGACTTTGAAGGTCGACTCATTGTCGGTGCAGAAGCACTTGAGTCAACCTTGTACAGCTTGCCATCGGCAGTGCGCGTGATTGTAAGCGCGTGCCTCTGGCCGGCTGCTGGCATAGCACGTTTGTGGCGCATGGCCCATGCCGCCTTAGATTTCTTCGTACCAGCCCGCTGGAGCGCATAGTACTCAGCATCCAAATTCTCCTCGCCGTTACAGCGAGTGAGTCTGTCAAAGACAGAGGCGCTTTGTGGCGCATCAGAAGTAATGCGCGGGGCATTGGCTGCGTCCCTGCTCCGTCGACGTATCTTCCTCGCCTGAGAGGAAGATGGCTGGGGAACGTGGTCAGCCACACGCTTCCCCGAGAGATGCGCTGCATCAGCGGGCGCACCTTGACTGCTGAGGACGTCAGCAGGAAGGGAAGGCTGGACGGGCGCATCCCCTTCAACGGAGGTGCCCGAGGCGTCGACTTTGCGCACCCAGACTGCGCGGGTCTTCTTCGGCTTCGACAGCCGCTTCGAAGGACTCGCACTTCCTTCAGAAATGAACTCCTCGTACGCCTGTTGATTGAGGCGCATTACCAGCGTCTTGTGGGAGGAGCCCACCTTCACGTCGTCGGCCTGTGACACGACTTTCTCGGCAGAGGAGAAAGAAGTCCCCAGCAGAGTCGCCAGCTTGTTTGCCATTAAAATTGTTTTGATTGAAATCTTAATACAAACAGAACAGTGATACAATATAGGACTTAGATGTAGTCCTAGGAGTACACTTTTGTTTAAGCTGGGTCCTTAGTGCCAATGGAGCGAGTGGTAATGCGTTGACTCCGTTGACCGGCTGACGGCGGTTATCGGTTCTCTGAAGGTGTTGATTGCTCTGGGTGCTGGAGCTTGCTGAGAGGAGGAAGACGTTGAGTGTCTAGAACTGCCTCTCTGGTGATTCTCTGTTGTGGATTCTTTTTGAGTCTTGTGTGTTCTGAGTCTCTGTGTGTGTGTGAAGGAGATGATCCTTCTATTTATAGTTTTACAGGCTGGCTACTCATGCGCGCATGCAGGATACGCCGGTGTGGGGATGCCACGTGGAGGTTGCTGATGGAGGCGCACGGATGCTGCGCCCTGATCGAGGGGGAGAACTCTTCATACTGCTGTTGTGAGCCGGCACGTAGCAGAGAGAAGATCTTTCCGTTGCTGAAATCTTGGACGAGTTGAGTCAAAAGACACGTGTCGTCGACTCATGGTTCGAAGATCTCGGATTTGGTGGAGAGGAGTGATCTGGTGGGCTGCGCCTTGGATTGGGTGCAGGAGGAGGCTGCGGCTCATAACCTTTAGGAGTTACAAACCATTTGGGGCGCATGGCTTTTGAGGCCATGCAGGCGACTTTTCTTCTGTCTTTCGGGATCAGAGAGCAGTCTGAGGCGCATGGCTTTTGAGGCACATGCTGATTTGGACGCATGGCCGTAGAGGCGCATGCTGATTTGGACGCATGACCGTAGAGGCGCATGCTGATGGTGGAGTGGCCACGTGGCGGTAGCCGTCGAAACAAAGTCATGATGATGCTGACGTTGCCGACGCTTCGTTTTCTGAAAAGCTGTCAACTGTTCAGACTTTGGGAGGCGTGCTGCCAACTCTGTCAGTTCAGCATTTAATATTGGTGACGTTCGATGGACAGCTGAGTGGGCGCGTCGGTTGGTATTCCACTCGGTATGGAGATGTGTGAGGGCGCACCCTCTGTAATGCGCCGAGAATTGTAGGGCGCGTCTGTGTGATGCGCCTGATGCCGAAGGGCGCGTCCGTGTGATGCGCTGTCTGGCTGGCGCATCGGACATGTCTTTTAATGATGTGGCTGTCTCGCTCTTCGAGTGCCATAAATAGCCTTTTGGCTGAATTCGAGGCGTCCGGTTCATCCATTTAATGTAAATTCATTGCACGGAATTCGGAGGGCCATCCACTTGGCACGTGGGTTTGATTTGCCCGGCCTATAAATAGTGGCATGGAGAGAAGATTTGCTTCTCATTCTCTCGCGTACTTCCAACATGAACTTGAACATGCGGGTGCATTCTGTTGACGAAGTGCTCCCGAGGGTGAAGATGAGACGCTGTGTTGTCTTCGATGCACTTGAAGGTGACTGTTACATCCAAAAGACGGAGTCGAGGGCTTCTGAGGCAGGCGAAAGGTGCCTGTTGCATCCAAAGATAGGGATGCTCGAGCCTCGTCTTCGTTATTCCGGAAGAGCCGTAGATCGGAATGGCGGTGCTAGGCTCTCTCTTCCTTCAAAGTGGGGTTTCCCCACTTTGATCGTGTCGAAAGCTGCTCCTTTAGCCGCGGTTTCGATCACGGTCTTCCTTCGGCTTTGGAGGCTCTTTCGAAGCCTCCCCTGGCCACAGCATTTGCGGTGCTCTTCTCTTCCTTGGTTCCAGCCAGAGGGTTAAATGCTTTGTGTATCGAAGCATTTATCGGGCGAGCCTGGTTGGAAGAGCGGCACATAACTGGGCTCTGCTCGGCCAGGTGAGCCTGGCTGGAAGAATTTGGCTGAAGGGATGCACATAACTGAGCTGCTGAAGAGATGATGGGATGCGCCTGGATGGAGGCGCATGATATCTGCTGCGCCTCACTGGTGGCGCATAGTGATGCTGCGCCTATCTGGAGACGCATAGTGGCCGCTGCGCTTATCTGAAGGCGCATGGTGGCCGCTGGCTGTAGACTTAGGCTCTTTCCTTTGTAAAAATTCTCCTTTGTACAACCTTTTCTAGACATGTAATAGACTTTTATATAAAAATAAAAAGTCCTTCTTCAAATGTGAAGTTCTTCGTCTGAGTTCTGGTGCATGTAGTGTCTGGCGCATGGGCTTTCTGGTTGTCAAATTCCATGCTTCTACAAGACCCCCTTCAAAGTTTTCAAAACTTTTGAATAAGTTTTGGAATACTTTGAATAAGAAGCATGGAGGTCAGGGCGCATGATTTCTGGGCGCATGCCTGTTCGGGCGCATGCTCTTCTCAGTTAATGATGATGGTGCCTCGGTAACCGAAAAGATTAATGATGATCTTTTGGTTTTATTTGCTGCTATCCTTGAAAAGCACCCGAGGCGACGGCTGAGATCACACGTCATCTGTTCACGCGTGCGACCAAGCCCTATAAATAGGTAAGAGTTGGAGAGAGAAAGGGTTCTTCTTCTCTGTGCCTCTGCTTCTTTAGAGTTTCTTCTTCAAAAACCCTAACTTCTCCTTCCTCGAGAGAATGGCTCCCAAGACTCCTCGCGGTGCTGCCGGCAAGGGGAAGGAGAAAGCGAAGGAGTCCGTGGAAGGAGAAAGCGAAGGAGAAAGCGAAGGAGTCCGCGGAGAAAGCGAAAAAATTTCGTCCTCGAAATTAAAATGTTCATACTCCCTCTAGGTCAAACCCCCACAATCGAAGTCCCATAACTTAAACAAATCATATGATTTAAAAGGATGACATACAGGGTCATGGCATACGGTGGTAGTGAAGTCTCATCTAGGTATACTAGTCATGCTAACCAAAACGGTCATAGGATATCAAAATACACAAGCAATCTAGGATGCTAAACTAGAAAAGATACAGAAATAACAATCATCAAAACTGTAAGACAGTCTACCATCCTATATAAACTGGTATTTATCAAAAATAAATAAAGATAACTACCAATTATCTATAAAGGGGTACAGAAAAAAAAATCAAAATCAAAAGTTAAAGAATGAAAGTCAATTGCATTGAAATCCAATCACAATATATAGGATTCTCTTAATCCTGTTAAGACTAAATTGTAGTTCTAAAGGTTATGTGGTTCGTGTGTGTATGGGTGTATGTGGACATGTTCATATGGTTAGATAGTAGGCATGTGTGTATGTGAAATATACATGAAAGTGCATAGGAGGATTTGGGTTTCAAAACAATAGCTATCAAGTTACCCTACTCATGGCATATTGGTTAAACAATCTACAATACACAACCTATTTACTCATAACATGCATGGCTAACCATATATATATATATATATATATATATATATATATATATATATATATATATAAATAGGTAGAGATTTAGTTATGTATCTATATACATTATAACATGTATGCAGAAACTCTATATATATCTATATAGATATATGAACATAACATAGAGAGGAAGGGTTAGGTTTACATGGCAGTGTATACTATGTTAGAGTGTGTGTCCTTGTACAGGGTTATAGCTTTAGTATTGAAAGGTTAAACCCAGTTTTAGTTCATCATTTACATACAAAATCTGAAAATAAGCTAACATTTAAACAAATTTAATATTAACATAATGCAGTTTCAGATTTTAGGGCTTTGAAATATCACAACCAAACTCAATGATCCCAACACAACCTAACATGATAGAGATGAAACCCTAACATGCTATCCATACGTTTAGCTATGCATACATTTCAATATTACATATTAAATCTGAAATTGAACTAAACATTTGAAATTAATGTAAAAATGTTAACATGTATTCAGTTTTCAAAATTTGAAGAAATTCGAACATCAAAACCAACTAAATGTTTACCACAACCATAACCTAACATGTAAGAGTATGAACCTAACATTATATACCTACACACAACAATGTATACGGTTCAAAACATTATATTAAAGGAACTGCAATTTGACTAATCACTTAGAATTTAGACTTAAAGGGTTAATATGTACACAGTCTCAGATTTGACAATTTCAACACAAAACTCAACCAAACTCAACCAATATCCTTTAAAATTGAAACCTCGTATATAACATACATGTGTGGTGATGTAAACAACAACTAATAACATGAAATTTAAAATTAATTTACGAATTTAATCTGAAAAAAACTAGTCACTGATACTGTCCTATATTAGAATCATTAGGATTTTGAGAAATTAACATCAACATATTAATATGCATTTAGATAGGTTAGTGATCAAGTGTAGCATGCATACGTGTCAGGTAAGCATCTGTGTCCACTATATTATATATTCTAAGGTAATACAAGAAATAATGGCAAGAAGAAAATAATGATAAAATCTGTTCTGCTTATCTGTTTAAAAGAAGGAACCATTTGAAACCAGAGTTATAATATCAAATCTAAGTCAAGGTCTAGCAAAATCATAGATTCATTGTATAGGAAGAATTTATAGCAAGAAGTTACACAAGGTTTATGATAACAGCTAAGCCACTCCTACTCATACTCCTACTCTTAAGTTATTTGATGATGGGGTACAATTATACAACAGAATGGTACGATAGAGATGATATGTTTAAAAAACCTTCTCAAGATACAATCTGATAATCATATGTGTCTGTCCAAAATCATGTTACTCAGAGTCCTCGCCATGCCAGTAAGCAAGGCTGCGATAAACGATAGATTCCATAACTGGGGTATGCACCTCTACAATCATGTCGTCTGGAAATCTCGCTATGCCGACTAGTATAGCTGTGAGAAATTCCAAATCTCATAACCAAGATACGTACATCCGAAGTCAGGTCTCTATGTTTTTGCCACGCCAGCTAATATGGCTGCGATAAACTACAAGCTCCATAATCAAGTAGACGTTTTACCATCCCTGTATTCCCGTCAACATATGTTATCAGAAAAATATCGTAACTCAGGCCTTAAAATTCATCTCGATAGGAAAATCAAAATCAACAACGATCCAACAAAATCAAATTCAATAATCAAGGAGTGAAAGCAACGAAACAAAGGAAATGATTCAAATTGAAGTTTAAATAAGATTCTCAAGGGTCGTCTCAGGAATCTCTCAAGGAATCCTAACTGTGATTAAGTACCTTCAAAAATATCTCCTAATCCTACTGCAGGCTGTAGTGATACTCTATTTCGAATACCACTACATATACTCGACCTGCATGGGCCGTCACTAAAAACGTGTCACGACCCGCACCCATCGTGAGGGTACGAGTACGTAATAGCACCCAGCCTACGCCGCAGTGTCGGCGGTAGAATGTTGTCCTAAGTCTCAACATCTAATAATATAATGCTAAGCAGTTTATACTCTTCGAATGGGGGTGATATATCAGAATGTAAACTCAATCACAACTAAGGTGTAAAACCCCTAAATTTTCTACTAAATTTTTTTATTATTAAATTTGGTACTGATTTAAATATTTGTATTGTACGTCGCGTAGTCGTATTATACGTCGCGCACGAAATTTTATTTTTCGAAATTGCTAGACGAGTGCGAATATGTGCGAGCGTACATATTTTAGAAAAATATTTTTTATTATTATATCCTTCCAAATTATTATATAATTATTATTCTTGCTACAAAAAGCCTTTTTGTTTTTAGCAATTATTAATCATAAATAATATTTTAATATATACTAGGAAAAGCATGTATGTATTATTTGTGCATACATATATTTTGTAATTATTTATTTATCTTTTAAATAAAAATATAATTTTTGAATTTTATTAAAATTAATATTTTATTATTCAAAAAGATATTTAAATATTTATTATTTTCGAAATTATTATTATAGGTATTTTGGAAAATACATTTTTTGAATTATTATGGCGATTTAAATCTCGATTTCATTCTATGAATTTATTTAAATAGTTAAAATAATATCTATATTTTGAAATTTGATTTACCTTATCTAATTTTAAACTAAAAATTTAATTAGATTTAAAATGGATTTGTATTTGGATTGGATTTGATTGATTTTAAACTAAGTTGTAAATTATCTATTTTGGGTTTAAATTACTACTAATCCTATCCAAATGGGAATTCCCATATCCTATAAATAGGTAGGTACTCCTCCATAATTCCACAAACCAAATTTTCTCCACAAATAATTTCCCAACCCCTCGTGCACCGTGTTCGTGTTCCCTCCAGCCCATCTTATTCCAATATTTTACATATACATGATTACTCCTTATTGTCGGACACCCCCGACACACCATCAAATCCTATTCCTAACAATACTCCCAAACCCTAACCCAATTTCTAACCCTACGCCCTCCTTGTCTTCTCCGACACCGCCGTCATCACAGCCTCAGCCTCGACCCCGGCCAGCCTCACCCGCACCACCGCGGCAAACCCCACGCTGCCGGACCAACCATCATCATTCCAACTACCATCGCCCTTCGCTTTTGTCGTCGCCGACTTCGAGTCGCAGCACCAGGCGCCGTCTCCCAAGCAATCTCGACTCAGCACCAGGCGCCGTCTCCCAAGCAATCTCGACTCAGCACCACCACAATTCCTTCGACCACCAAGACCCCGCCAACCACAAACATCATCGCAACACAGACCTTCAGCCCTGTTTCCGGCCAGGGGCACCGACCACCACCATTATCACCATCAGAATCCACCCTCCGCCTGTCGCTGTCCCGCGCGTGGCCTCCCCGTCTTGCCACCGCTCTCCAGTCCAACGCCGGTCACCACCACCATCAACCTCCCCCCCAATTCGTCATCACCACAACCACATACACAAAACCAAAAACAAAAAAAAATTACAAAACCACCGCCGCCCATACCTCGGTTCGCCGGCGACTCCACCCAGCCACCGCCCGCCGGCCTCCATCCTCCTCATGCTCGCCTCGCCGCCACCAGGTCCTGGTCTCGGCGCCGCCCGAGAACACCGTGCCGATCGCCGTCAGCCCTAGCCGCCTGAGCCTCCCTGACGCGCGCATGCGCTATCCCCGGACGCCTCGGCTCCAGCGCCATCGCGTCGCCCGATCTCCCTACTCACTCTCCCCCTTCTCCGTCGGCGTGCGCCGACGCCGACTTCCCCCAAACCGATCGCCGTCCCGACCCTCCGCGCGCAGCCCTAGCCGGATCCGCCGCTTCCCTCCGCCTCTTCTACTCCGCTCCGACCAACCGCCGTGCCCCCGACCTTCCTTCGCCTGCAGCCGCCGGAAACCACGAACCCCGTTCTCCTCACCGCGCGTGGGTCTCTCCCGCCGACAATCGCACACCGCCCGCCGCCGCTCCCGGCGACCCTTTCCCCGTACTCTACCGCACATCTCTTCCTCCCCTTTCTCTCCGCCTCTCCTTCCCTCCGTTCTCCGCTCCCTTCTCCTTCCTCTCTCTCTCTCTCCAATGCTTTTCTCACCCCATCCCTTCTTTTTCTCTTTCTAAGAATGGCAGAAGCCAGTACAAAGGATGAGTATATTTTTATTAATTTGTCTAAAATGATATATATGTGTCAGTTTTTGTTTTTTTTTGTTTTTTTATTTTTGTATTTATTTAATATTTGATTTTTAAGTATATATAACCAGTACAAAGGATGAGTATAATTTTAGTATTTTTGTTATTTAGTATTTTCTAAATACAGTTTATATACGCTATTAATTATTAAGTCATTAAAAAGCATTATAGTATTTAGATTATTATTATATTTTTTAGTATAGTTATTTTTAGAATAAGTATTTAATCTCCTAAAATTATGTTGTAACAAAAAGATAGTAGTGAGCTTGGATCTTATATGTAATTTCAAACTAGATTTCGAAGCTAAATTATTATTATATATTTTATGGT
Source organism: Iris pallida (assembly GCA_029216955.1). Lineage (NCBI taxonomy): Eukaryota > Viridiplantae > Streptophyta > Magnoliopsida > Asparagales > Iridaceae > Iris > Iris pallida. The sequence goes on along the minus strand of JANAVB010019583.1, from coordinate 24,017 downwards.
ATTTTAAAATAGTTTTTGTCCTAAAAAAGATTATCGTAGTATTTTCTATATAAAATATAGTTTTGACCTAAAGATTCGATTTTTCTATATTAACAATTATTTACTTAAAAATATTTTGGACTAATAAAATGGAGTTTTCAAATTATTATATATAAATTATTTTCAAGTATTATGTAAAGATATTTTAACTAATAAAATATATTATATTTTTCTAAAAATAGTATAAGTATTGTTTACGCAAATTTCTTGTAATATCAATCCCTATACAAGACTAAACTCCTTTTTCCTATTCCTTCACCAATACTGTACATCCTCCTATCGACCCCATCTAATTTGATTATCCTAGACCCAATGGAAAAACTTGTGCCATCATCGAATGCCGCCTTGCACAGTTGTAACATCACAGCTATACTCCATGCCACCTGTTCATAGCACCACACCAGGCGACCCCCAGGCAAGTATACCTTGATAATTAAACTGCCATATTATTTTATTTTCAGCATTTATTTACTTGTTTCATATTTGTTATTTTTATTTGTTATAAACTGCACGTCCAAGCCATACTTGGGTGCAAGCGACTTTATTAGTCGTTACTTTATTTTATGCATTATGACTTAGTGTTAGCGGACTACCTTCTTGTTAGGGGATATTCTTATATCTCCTTTGGCTGTGACACTCACACTACACAGTTTGAGGCATTTTATTAGGGGCACGACTTATTGACTAGCTATCTTTATTGTCGTGTGACGGTAGATATTCGTAACTGCTATGACTAGGGTTTTAGAGACTCAAGCAGTTACAAAACTGGGCGAGCCATGGACATGACTTGAACAGTGTGGGATATATTAGGGGAGGACAGTCGCTAGTGCGTATGGGAATCCAAACAGGTAAACCACAGTCTCCGGATGGAACTGTGGCGATATATTTGTAGATACCCTCTGACGTTTTGGACGTTACGGCCGGATACAGATGACTGGATGCCAGTTACGTACACATAGCCTAAAATCTCACCCATGCGCATGAAAGTTGTCCTCTAAATTGTACATTAGGCGGTTAGAATCTCCTTTGCATATTTATGTCTAGTTTATATATTATTTTATTCTGAGAGTCCATATTAGCTTGTTCTTCCTGTATCTTGCTACGTCCGTCTGAGGACCTGGTTTTTCCCCAGGTGTGTGTTCATGTTTCTACAGGTATCCTAGCCAAGGCCGTGGTCTTCTCCATTCTTTCGAAGACGATTGCACTTGGTTCGTCATGCCATTTTTCGATTCATGTACATTTCTTTCATTGACATAGTTGGTAGTGGACTTTGTCTCCGCCTAACGATTGCATCATAAATATTCGAGTTGATATTTATATTATATTTCTTTTCATTGTGGATGAGATTTAGTTTGTCTTGGATTACTGCATTTTACAGCTTATGTATTCATACGAGACCTACGTATTTCGTATGAATACAGCTGGCATGTCTACGTTTCTAGTCCTACGTATTTTAGGACTGGGGCGTTACATGTTTTTGTGGTGGCCCATGCAGGTCTAGCTAAATTGTTTGGTTACTTTACCGTACCAAGCAAGCCTGCGTATAGGATTAGAGTCTAGGATCTCATCCACATACTTGACCGCCTTCTCATTTGACTCCTCGAGTTGCATCTTGCTTGATTCCTTCTATCGTGATTCGTGCCCGATTTTTGTGTTTGATATAGATTAATAAGGTAACCCATACTAGGTGGACATGACCCATTATTCCATCACCTTACTAGTTTAACTCTTGTAAGTTGGGTAGAATGCCTTATGACCTAACAACCCCTTAGTCCTTGTGACCTATATTAGCAAGTTCACTTAGGTTCTAGAATTTAGAAGACCCTAACCCATCTAGTCAACCAAAGACTTGGACAAAAAGACTATAGGACGACTGTATAGAGACCAACATAGGTTATAACTTAGAATCTTAAGGAGTTTGGACTAATTCTACTCTATTTCAATCTTAATCTCTCGTGCTTATGTTTTTTTTTACCATCTTAATTAAATGTTGCTACTATAGCCTAGTTTTGCAAGTTTAACCGTTATCAAACTTGTTCAAGACACATGCTATTGAGCGCGCGCTCACTAACATATTGTCTAGTCAGATCCGGTGCATGATGGTCTGATCAACCTAGTGCACTTTGGTTCGTTTTTATCTATCGTTCTACGGGGATGGAGACATAGTTAAACTTGTCCTCTAGGGTCTCATCCGCGACAGCCTTGACTATTCTTTTGAATTACTCCCTCGCCTTTGAACCACATATTGATATTTGAAAACAACTTCTTTGGACTCATATTGGTTCTCATCTTTCACTTATTTAGACGAAGACTCATACCTAATAGATAGACCCAAGGTATCACCTTTAGTTATCCCCCCAACTATTGCCAAAATAGTTAGCCACCGACCAATCGATGGGACTATATCCCCATCTCGAGTTACTTGCCCTTTCCTTTGACCCTAGATTCATTGTCGCGACCATCATTCACTCCCTAAATTAAATTCGTGATTTATCTCCGTAGTTATCGAAGTCACGATTTTCTAATGTATGTTTGAACGTCGTGAATTGATTGTTCCTCATTGATATACCCTTGTACCCACTCAACCCCTCTACTTATTTTTAATTTTGAGGACAAAATTCTTGTAAGTTGACTAGGATGTAAAACCCCTAAATTTTCTACTAAATTTTTTTATTATTAAATTTGGTACTGATTTAAATATTTGTATTGTACGTCGCGTAGTCGTATTATACGTCGCGCACGAAATTTTATTTTTCGAAATTGCTCGACAAGTGCGAATATGTGCGAGCGTACATATTTTAGAAAAATATTTTTTATTATTATATCCTTCCAAGATATTATACAATTATTATTCTTGCTATAAAAAGCCTTTTTATTTTTAGCAATTATTAATCATAAATAATATTTTAATATATACTAGGAAAAGCATGTATGCATTATTTGTGCATACATATATTTCGTAATTATTTATTTATCTTTTAAATAAAAATGTAATTTTTGAAGTTTATTAAAATTAATATTTTATTATTCAAAAAGATATTTAAATATTTATTATTTTCGAAATTATTATTATAGGTATTTTGGAAAATATATTTTTTGAATTATTATGGCGATTTAAATCTCGATTTCATTCTATGAATTTATTTAAATAGTTAAAATAATATCTATATTTTGAAATTTGATTTACCTTATCTAATTTTAAACTAAAAATTTAATTAGATTTAAAATGGATTTGTATTTGGATTGGATTTGATTGATTTTGAACTAAGTTGTAAATTATCTATTTTGGGTTTAAATTACTACTAATCCTATCCAAATGGGAATTCCCACATCCTATAAATAGGCAGGTACTCCTCCATAATTCTACTAACCAAATTTTCTCCACAAATAATTTCCCAACCCTTCGTGCACCGTGTCCGTGTTCCCTCCAGCCCATCTTATTCCAATATTTTACATATACATGATTACTCCTTAGTATCGGACACCCCCGACACACCATCAAATCCTAATCCTAACAATACTCCCAAACCCTAACCCAATTTCTAACCCTACGCCCTCCCTGTCTTCTCCGACACCGCCGTCATCACAGCCTCAGCCTCAACCCCGGCCAGCCTTACCCGCACCACCGCGGCAAACCCCATACTGCCGGACTAACCATCATCATTCCAACCACCATCGACCTTTGCTTTTGCCATCGCCGACTTCGAGTCGCAGCACCAGGCGCCGTCTCCTAAGCAATCTCGACTCAGCACCACCACAATTCCTTCGACCACCAAGACCCCGCCAACCACAAACATCATCGCAACACAGACCTTCAGCCCTATCTCCGGCCAGGGGCACCGACCACCACCATTATCACCATCAGAATCCACCCTCCGCCCGTCGCCGTCCCGCGCATGGCCTCTCCGTCTTGCCACCGCTCTCCATCCCAACGCCGGTCACCACCACCATCAACCTCCCCCCCAATTCGTCATCACCACAACCACATACACAAAATCAAAAAAAAATTTTACAGAACCACCGCCGCCCTTGCCTCGGTTCACCGGCGATTCCATCCAGCCACCGCCCGCCGGCCTCCATCCTCCTCATGCTCGCCTCGCCGCCACCAGGTCCTGGTCTCGACGCCGCCCGAGAACACCGTGCCGACCGCCGTCAGCCCTAGCCGCCTGAGCCTCCCTGACGCGCGCATGCGCCATCTCCGGACGCCTCGGCTCCAGCGCCGCCGCGTCGCCCGATCTCCCCGTTCACTCTCCCCCTTCTCCGTCGGCGTGCGCCGACGCCGACTTCCCCCAAAACGATCGCCGTCCCGACACTTCGCACGCAGCCCTAGCCGGATCCGCCGCTTCCCTCCGCCTCTTCTACTCCGCTCCGACCAACTGCCGTGCCCCCGACCTTCCTTCGCCTGTAGCCGTCGGAAACCCCGAACCCCGTTCTCCTCGCCGCGCGCGGGTCTCTCCCGTCGACAATCGCACACCGCCCGCCGCCGCTCCCGTCGACCCTTTCCCCGTACTCCACCGCACATCTCTTCCTCCCCTTTCTCTCCGCCTCTCCTTCCCTTCGTTCTCCGCTCCCTTCTCCTTCCAATCTCTCTCTCCAATGCTTTTCTCACCCCATCCCTTCTTTTCTCTTTCTAAGAATGGCAGAAGCCAGTACAAAGGATGAGTATATTTTTATTAATTTGTCTAAAATGATATATATGTGTCAGTTTTTATTTTTTTTGTTTTTGTATTTATTTAATATTTGATTTTTAAGTATATTATAACCAGTACAAAGGATGAGTATAATTTTAGTATTTTTGTTATTTAGTATTTTCTAAATACAGTTTATATACTCTATTAATTATTAAGTCATTAAAAAGCATTATAGTATTAAGATTATTATTATACTTTTTAGTATAGTTATTTTTAGAATAAGTATTTAATCTCCTAAAATTATGTTGTAACAAAAAGATAGTAGTGAGCTTGGATCTTATATGTAATTTCAAACTAGATTTCGAAGCTAAATTATTATTATATATTTTATGGTATTTTAAAATAGTTTTTGTCCTAAAAAAAGATTATCATAGTATTTTCTATATAAAATATAGTTTTGACCTAAAGATTCGATTTTTCTATATTAACAATTATTTACCTAAAAATATTTTGGACTAATAAAATGGAGTTTTCAAATTATTATATATAAATTATTTTCAAGTATTACGTAAAGATATTTTAACTAATAAAATATATTATATTTTTCTAAAAATAGTATAAGTATTGTTTACGCAAATTTCTTCTAATATCAATCCCTATACAAGACTAAACTCCTTTTTCCTATTCCTTCACCAATACTGTACATCCTCCTATCGACCCCATCTAATTTGATTATCCTAGACCCAATGGAAAAACTCGTGCCATCATCGAATGCCGCCTTGCACAGTTGTAACATCACAGCTATACTCCATGCCACCTGTTCGTAGCACCACACCAGGCGACCCCCAGGCAAGTATACCTTGCTAATTAAACTGTCATATTATTTTATTTTCAGTATTTATTTACTTGTTTAATATTTGTTATTTTTATTTGTTATAAACTGCGCGTCCAAGCCATACTTGGGTTCAAGCGACTTTATTAGTCGTTACTTTATTTTATGTATTATGACTTAGTGTTAGCGGACTACCTTCTTGTTAGGGGATATTCTTATATCTCCTTTGGCTGTGACACTCACACTACACGGTTTGAGACATTTTATTAGGGGCACGACTTATTGACTAGCTATCTTTATTGTCGTATGACGGTAGATATTCGTAACTGCTATGACTAGGGTTTTAGAGACTCAAGCAGTTACAAAACTGGGCGAACCATGGACATGACTTGAACAGTGTGGCATATATTGGGGAAGGACAGTCGCTAGTGCGTATGGGAATCCAAACAGGTAAACCACAGTCTCCGGATGGAACTGTTGCGATATATTTGCAGATACCCTATGACATTTTGGACGTTACGGCCGGATACAGATGACTGGATGCCAGTTACGTACACATAGCCTAAAATCCCACCCATGCGCATGAAAGTTGTCCTCTAAATTGCACATTAGACGGTTAGAATCTCCTTTGCATATTTATGTCTAGTTTATATATTATTTTATTCTGACAGTTCATATTAGCTTGTTCTTCCTGTATCTTACTACGTCCGTCTGAGGACCTGGTTTTTCCCCTGGTGTGTGTTCATGGTTTCTGCAGGTATCCTAGCCAAGGCCGTGGTCTTCTCCATTCTTTCGAAGACGATTGCACTTGGTTCGTCTTGCCATTTTTTGATTCATGTATATTTCTTTCATTGACATAGTTGGTAGTGGACTTTGTCTCCGTCCAACGATTGTATCATAAATATTCGAGTTGATATTTATATTATATTTCTTTTCATTATGGATGAGATTTAGTTTGTCTTGGATTACTGCATTTTACAGCTTATGTATTCATACGAGACCTACATATTTCGTATGAATACAGCTGGCATGTCTACGTTCCTAGTCCTACGTATTTTGGGACTGGGGCGTTACATAAGGAAGAAGAAGTATGATATGATATAGAACCCAAGATGAAATACAGATGATCAGAAGAGTCTAAGTGTCTAAGATAACAACTCAGCAAAATCCAAAAAATAATACAACTCTGAAGTGAATACAAATGACATAAGAAATAAGATAAAGCCTAGCTAATCTAGTCTAAGCAGTAGGAATGACATCCTCAGCTAGAGCTGGATCCTCCTGTGGGTCCAACTCACAGGTATCGTCTAGATGGGCTCCATAGTAGGTCGAACAGAAGTCCTCGGTATCATCTGTAATATTTTTAACAGGTCCAGTTAGGGAGGAAGTGAGCACAGTACATCTCATACAGTTCATATCATGACAGGAAATATAAAGCAAGCAATAGAGTAAGATACATGAAACGCTGTAAGAAGATGTACATGAAAACAGGAGAGATATTTGATAACTGAAAATATATACATGATAAGTAAGAACTGTAAGTGACTAGTGATGTAGAGTACGAGATAAGCAATAAGCAAAATCAATGTGGACATATGCAATGAAGAAATCGTGGTGGGCCAAAGACGATGGATCCCACAAGATTTTTCTGAACCACCCGACGACATCTCTGGAGCCCCCGAAAGGTATTCAGTTTTTACAAACTGGATATCTTTGGACAGCTGCCGCCAAGGGAAAAAGCCAGCACCTATCAAAGGAAGAAGCCAAGCCATGCCATCATCATTTCAAGACTCTAAAGAAGCCTGCACCTGCCTAAATTTATCTGGAGTCTGTAATGAGTCTTAGGAATTATTGTAAACACAAGAAATGGATGGAAAAATCGAAAGCTAGGGCAGAAATAAGCCCAGGATCATTTTTGGTGGAAAACGGCATACCGACGGTATACCGGTGTATACCGACGGTATACCGGTGTATACCGACGGTATACCGGTGTATACCGACGGTATACCGGTTTTTGTTCACAGAAAGTTTCTGTTTATAAAACCGGCATACCGGTCCATACCGACGGTATACCGCTTCCGAAACGTTGAAATTCCAACGGTCGGATTTCCAGCCATTAATGATCCCAACGGCTATATTTCTAGCCGTTGCAATCCCAGACCGGTATACTGCCGGTATGCCGAATCATACCGGCGGTATACCGGTTCGTGGACTGAAAAGTTGCCTTGAGCTCTTTTCCATGCTTTGGTTATAAATAGCCTTGAACCCCTTCATTCAAGGTTGATGCTTTGAGCCTAAAAATTTCTAAACCACCAAAGCCTATCCACAAACAACTCTACAAAGCTTTCATTTGCCATCCACAATTGTGTTAGAGTTATTGAGTTGAAAAGTGAGATCTTCATCTTATTGTATAAGGAGATCAAAACCTATTATGAAAGGTTGAAGTTGGAGAGTCTTCGTATCCAAACTCTCAGTTGAAGTTGGAGAGTCTTCGTATCCAAACTCTTGGTTGAAGTCGGCGAGGCCTTCGGATTAAAGCTCTCCTGTAAGAAGTTGGCGAGTTCTTCGGATCCAAACTCGTGTGTAACTATTTGCTCAAATAGTGGATTAAAGTCGGAGAGAGTTCCGGGACTGGAGTGCCTCTTGGGAGGATACCAGGATATATCGTGTGTCGGTATTGTTATTGTTTCTTCTCTTGTACTTATATTTTTAAATTGCCTATTAGCTTGTGCTAAGTGCTTGATTAGCTTGCTTGACCCTATTCACCCCCCCTCTAGGGTTCCTACACATGATGTTTTGGTTATACAGGAAACACATGAGGAAACATGAGCGTACACGAAAGAACATGAGAGTACATAAACGTACATGAAAGAACATGAGAGAATATGAGTGTACATGAATAACGCAGAAGCAAGGAATACATGATGTACATGAAATGCATGTCATAAAGTATCCGATGCGCCCGCTAAGGGGGATAACATCCCAAAAGGTGATCCATATATTACCAATCCATGATGATAACGTGATAGCATCAAGTAAAAGTAATCTAGAGTGAGAATATAAGTCGTGACAAGTATGAAACGATCAGAGAATGTACTCGCCTGATGCCCTGAATATCTGCTGAGAATAGATGTCTGAAACTGAGGTACAAGGTCCTAAAAATAGAGCAATACGGGTCACAACATGTCCAGAATAGTAAAACTAAAGTTTATAATGCATTATACATGATTCTAGGTCAATCTGGACAAAAGTCAAACTCTTGGTCAACTCTAGTCAGCCGTACTCGTCAAATTAGGTTAACTAGAAAGTACTAGGTCTAAACCTAGACTAACAAGTCTCATTAGGCCTAACCAAGCCTAGACTAACACTCACACAAAATCACAAAGCAACACAAGTTGTCAAACACACATTACATATATATTCATATATATTTTTATTACAAGCAAGGTGCATAAAGACAAGGAGTGAGTGATACATGAATGTGGACATGGCAATGTGTACATAGCAGTACAATGTGTTCAAGTGTGAGGGTATTATGTTAGAAGGATAACATTTAGCAAGGGTTCATTGTGTCACATAGAAGAAATAACATGTAAATCATAGGTTTAGCATGTGTGTGTGTGGGTGTTAATCATAACAAAAGGGTTTATTTATACATCAAAGGGTTTACTCATAACAGTAAGTAAGTTTTATGTGTATTCATGCTTGGGGTTACTGTCAACATGTAGAAGGGGGTTTTAACATATGAACATGGTGCTAAGTGCTAATATGGCATCATACATTCTTATCATGTTGGCATTCATATATAGCATATATTCATATTTGATTACGTTACTTACTTACATATGGATACTTGCATACATGTTTCAATACCTTGCATTACCCACATGCTTGCATTTCATCCATTCATTCATGCATTACATTGCATTCATTCATTCATTCATTCATGCACCTATACATACATATTTGAATACATTATATACTTTCATACATTATATCATTTATGCATACTCTATATTATATTACATTCTCTTAACACACACACACATATATATATACACATGCATACATACATATTTGTACATACAAGGATACACAAAATGCATATGTCATATAGTAATCTTCTACTTAAAATCAATACTGTATAAATTAAGCATTCATTAAATTCTAGGATTAAAGTATGTTATAGATCTTTGTGTTAGCTTTCCGAAACTTTAAACGGATCGCATTTTCGTGTCGGGAAGATCCCGAAAACGCAAAAATACCGAAACGCGTTCGTCTTTCGTACAACTGACACTCAAATAATTTTACAGAAAGTTTCAGAATGAATTTGGCTTATTAAAATATTTATTTGGAAAGCTAACTTCGATACGGTTCTTTTAAAAAAACGGAAGATAAATCGGAGTTTTAAGCTAAAAGTTATGACATTTCTAAGTTGTTATTGCTACTAAAAACGTGGATAAATATTATGACGAATTTAGGTAGTTTGAGACAAAAGAAACACAAGTATATAACATAATATATCAAGAACTCACTCTCTACACTAATATATTTATATAAGACACTATAGAACACATCTTCAATACAAAAATATGAGATTAAACATGTAATAATTCATTCATACATAACAACAACACATAGTGTGTCCAAATTTAGGGTTTTCCCACATGGACACAACCACAACACAAAGGACACTCCTATGACCTCCAAATGGACACAAAATGGACACAAATAGAGATACAACCATGGGGGTCATTCCTATGGGTTCAAAATATTTCTATATGCATGTAGGGATAGATTAGAGGAGAGATTATACCTTCCGGGAGAGAGATTCAAAGGAAAATCCTTCCAACACGACATCGACACGTAGAGATTCTAAAAGGACACGAACGAGCTCCGAATCCTCCCAAACTTGGCTAGCACCCTCTAACCATGGAATAGAGAAGAAATGAAGAAGATTTGGTGGAAGAAGGGGTTGATTTGGAGATGAAATCAATGGAGGTTCATCTCTAAATTAATTTGGTGAAGAACAAGAGAGAGAAAGTGGATGAAAACAAATGAATGAAGAAGTGACTCACTCCTTATCCCCCCATAGGTGGCTGCCCAAAAAGGGTGAGGTGTCCCCTATTTGAATGTCCAAAATGCCCTCCACTAATCTATTTGAGTTAAATTAGGAATGGGTTAAAGGTTGAGGTCAATTTAGTCTAGTTTTGAGTCTCTAATTAAACTAAACCTATCCATAAATAATTAGTCTAACTACTAACTAAAATTAATATCATGTGGACTAAAATTAATATCATGTGGGCCATGCCTAACTAGTGTGTGGGTCCCACTAGAGTCAAACTACCCCCGGGTCCCCGTTTCAAGTCGGATTGAGTTAAAATTCGAACCCGACTCAAATAACCCCAAAACAATATCATAAATAATAAAATAAATTTCAACCCCAAAATAATATCATAAATAATAAAATAAATTTCAAAAATATAAAATGACAAAAATACCCATGTTTCGGAAACTGGGGTGACAAAATCTCTATCTACCACATTAACACATTTACATATATACATTCATACATATTTCATATATACACATAGAGATATAGAGAGGGGGTTAAGGGCCATTACATGTGTGTGTATGTGAGAGAAAAATAGTGAACTCAAAGGCAGTTCTCAGAGAATGCAAGAAGGGAAACCACATCAATTCTCAAGTTCTAACAGTGGAGTGTCAATGTGTCATTAGGAATCAGGAAATAGGAGTTAGGAATTAGGAAATAGTGTGTAGGCTGTAAGGTGAGTAGCTAAGTGTGTACAGATTACATCAAGTTAAAGGGTGTGTGATGATACACAGGGAAAATAGTGTTCAGGATTGTGTATGAGAGCAAATCTCAGTTTTCAACTTTATTCCAAATCCTAGTTTTTATATCTCAGTGAAATGGTGTTGTGGGTACAGATTACAGGAGTGCAAGCCAAGACAAACAATGTGCATGCTTAGGAATTTCCAGCTCTAGGATTATGTTCTCAGGTCTGGAATCAAAAATCAGTTGCTAATGTGAAATTTGACAGTGAAAACAAATGAACCATTTGACAGTTTAATTAACCTTCAACCAATAGCTAACCCATGCCTAATTTGAACCCAAATTCGAATCCACTTAACATGAACTATTCAATGCTTAAGAATTTAACATTCAAAATAGTTTAAGGGAAGGAAAATGACAGTTATATGAATCTAACTTCAAAGAAAAATCAGTTTAACATTCAAAGAATCTATTCTCAGTTTTCAGTTTTGTGTTGACAGCTATCAATGTGTCTTGTGGTTGACAAGAGCAATAAGATATGGTGTTCAGTTTAACAGGGAATCAATTGACAGTTAGCCAGCACAATTTAATGGTTTAACATGGAAAAAAATGAACTTCAAACAGTGAGAATCAAGGGAAATGACAGTGAACCTTCAAGAACCCTGTTTTCTATGGAAGGAAGGAAAATCAGCTTATGGTGTGTGTGTGTACTATGGCTGATCTCAGGTTTAAGTCTTTAGGGAAAAACTCAGTTTAACATATCAATCAAAACTTGAATTCAAATAAAACCAAATCCAAACAATGAAGTATCAGTGGACTTTAGTGAACAGAAATTCGAATTAGAAACCCATTGGCTGTTAACTTAACATACACATACTCAAATCAAAATCTACTCCCAGGATCAATGAAACCCAAGGTTTATATTATATCTCAGTTATTGGAAGAATATGGAAATCAATTCTGCAGTTGATATTTAACCCAAATGACAGTTCAGATACATACCAACCCAAACACAATCCAATTCGAATTCTCCATTACTTGATAACATCAAACCCCATGAATCAATGTCAGTACTAACACACAAGTGCAAGAAATTAACATGGTAGTCAAGTTTCGAAAACAGCTTAAATCAGGAAATTAAATATTCAGGAATTACAAACAGTGTGCAGTGTGCAAATGACAGTTTTATGACCAATTTTCAACTCAATTCGAAATATCATATCATCCCATTTCTACACGACTGACATGAACAGCCAATAGTGCATTAACATAATGTAAATGGATTAATATTAACATCAAAAATCAGTTAGAAATAGAATTGAATTCAGGAAAATTAACTAATCAGTGTACATGTATCAAAAACATGGAAAACTCTTGATTTCAAAACCCAACACCACATCCAAACCCAAACCATCTCGTACAGAGTGTCCCCAACATGTACATGTGTCTTGTGGTCCTCATGTGTCCATAAAACACGACACAGGCGTGTCTAACACGATGCAAACACATGGGATGCACCCAGTGTTGCACAGTGTCGTGCACACGTGCACGTGTCCATAAAACACGACACACGACACGTAGGGTCTCGTGGTCATGCCCACGTATAGCCCACATGTCAGGCTACACATAGGACCCAACAGGACACGACCATGTCGTGTCCAGAGTGGACATGACTCGCGTATCAGAATGTGATTCGTCTGAACGCGGTGCGTGCGTGTGACCAGTGCAGCCTCGATTCCGTGTCCGACATAAAATGAGGTGCCCTAAAACTTTGGGGGAGTGTGCGCAGACACTGCCTCCGTGTCCATACCAATTTTGGCGTGTCCACGTACTGTGTGCAGGGCACACGAGACACGTGGTAGCAGGGGAGCCAACCGCGCTCGCGCGCGTGTGTGCACCCGTGTGTACTCGTGTCCCCCGTGTCTCGACACGACACAAAAACTCCATAAGGACTCTGGAAATCCATAAGCAATCATAAAATCTATTTTTCCAATCAATTACATTTCAGAAAATAAAACGAAATGCCCTTTGGGGCATTTCATCAAACACCTACGACCATGGCCTGATACGTGTCCGATATGGACACATATTGGACACGAAACCTATCAATGCCTATACCAACAGAGAGAGGACACCTAGGGCTTCCTATTCATGCAAAGAAATCGAAAATCTATGGAAGGAATAGGATGTTACCTATATGTGTTCCTTCACAAAGAAAAGCTCCAAAAGTGAGATCTCCTCAAGCTAGCCAATGGCTCCAAATTGTATCAAACCTGAGAATAGCCTCCACCAACAGTAGGGGGACACTAATTAGGTTACAATGGAAGAAGTTTGAATAAAAAACGGATTAATATTGATTAAAATAGGAAGGGTTTCTAAAGAGACAAACCTTGTTCTTGAAAGGAGAGAGAATGAACAAGGAGGCAATGATTTGGGAGGGATTAAATAGGCTCACATAGGGTTTTGGGCTGTTCATTCTTGGGTTTTGGGACCCTACCCAATGGTCACCCTCACATCATGTCAAATCGATGGCTAGGATGGAACCTAGGTTTCAATGCTAGTCTCAAACTAACTAAAACTAGCTAGTCTAACTTGATCATTCTAACCAATGACTAGTCATGATTAGTCCAAGCTAACTAACCCTAGTTTAGGCCATGTCTAATCTGGGTTAGGGCTAAACTTCTAGGTTAAGGACTAACATAACACACAACAATATTTAATTAATATTAAATTCACAGTAATTCACAAAAATTCCCATAAATGATAATAAATTCAAATAAATCCTAAAATGACCAAAATACCCTCTAGGCTAAAATGTACCAATTAATCATCCTAATCACATGGACAGGCTCTAGGACAGACAGTCTCTACGGTTACACTAACCAAACACCAAAATCATAAGTCATGTTTTAAATAGTTTTAATATTATTAAAAATTACCAAAAATCATATTAAAAATTTAAATACCATAATTAAATAAATTAAAATACAAAATTTCAAAATTACCCTCATTTGGAAAAACTGGGTGTTACACAAACCTTGTAGATTAAATGATTTTATGGGTCGTCAGATATCAGTCGAATTTGGCGCAATTGTTGATGTCCAAATCCCTGATATTCATGGAAATTTCAAAACCTACCAGTATACCTTCCGATTACTTCCAAAGGACTTTAATAATGATTGTTTATTAGGAATGGATAATCTTCGCAATTATCCTCCTTTCAATCGACATTACTTTGACATTGATGGACGCTCTATTCCTCGCGTACCATTTAATGTCTTACTTGCTACAAAATTTCCACCCGCAGCACAGCGTTGTGAGATAGATGTGACAAAATCTGCACTTATAATATTCCGACTGATAACAATTTCCAAAAAGTTATTCATGGTATGTTAGAACCCTTGTATTCTGATAATCCATTAAAATGGTTTGATAAAGCTCCACGATATTGTAAAATTGAGCTTTTAGATATACATAAAGAATCGAAAGTTCGTGTTAATAGCATTATGGTTTCTCCTACAGACAAGGAGAAATTTGCTAAACAAATTGATGAACTACTTCGATTAAAATTAATATAAAAAAGCCATAGTACTCATTCATCTCCTGCATTCTTAGTTAGAAATCATGCCGAGATAAAAAGAGGAAAGGCTAGAATGGTTATAAATTATCGTAAGCTTAATAGCTACACAAAATTTGATGGTTATTTAATCCCCTCTGCTGAAAATTTTATTAGGCAGATACAGTGAGCTAAGTTTTATAGTAAGTTTGATGCCAAGTCAGGTTTTGGCAACTCAAGCTTGTGGATAAAACATCCATTGAGCTAACTGCTTTCAGTTGTCCTCAGGGACATTTTGAATGGTTAGTTATGCCTTTCGGATTAAAGAACGCTCCACAAATTTTCCAGAAATGGATGAATTCAATATTCGGACATCTTGATTTTGTGGTAGTCTATATTGATGATATTTTTGTGTTCTCTAAAACTGCTGATGAACATAAAGATCATTTATTACAAGTTTCAAGGCTATTGCTTGATAATGCTATTATACTTAGTCCTAAGAAAATTGAACTATTTAAGACAGAGATTGACTTCCTGGGAAAAGTAATTAAAAATGGACAGATTGAGTTACAGCAGCATATTTATGCTAAAATAAAAGATTTTCCTGAAGACTTCAAAACTTTGAAGGAACTTCAGAGCTTTCTTGGTTTGCTTAATTATGGTAGAAAGTTTATTCCTCATCTTTCTGCTAGAGTTGAGAAACTACAGGATAAGCTTGCTGCTGAACAAGCCAAGTATAAAACTATGACTGGTGAACAACCTAGAAAGTGGGATACAAGTAGAATATCAATTACACTTTCACTAAGCGAAAAAGAGGAAATTGCTAAAATTAAGGATCTGGTAAAGGACCAAAAAATCCTTTATTTCCTATTAGATGAAGATAAATTAGTTCTACAAACTGATGCTTCTGATTATTTTTGGACAGGAGTATTAATTGCAAAAAAATAAAGAAATTGTTGCATATACCTCTGGAAAATTTACTAAAATCCAGATTAAGTATGCGACTTATGACAAAGAACTACTTGCTGTTAAATTAGCAATAAAAAGCTTGAGGATTTATCTTCTTTATAGAAATTTCATTATTGAGACTGACAATAAATCTGTTGCTCAGTTTCTTAAAAAGAAAACTATTAATAATCCTGAAGAAAATCTTCGTAGAATTAGAATTACAATTTATTTGGTAATTTTTAATTATGAAGTTAATTATATTCCTGGATATACTAACTTTCTTGCTGATACTCTTACCAGGCCATAATGCGATGGACCAACGGGAGTTCGAACGGATCAAAAAAATTCATGAAGAAATGAAAAGGCAGGATGCCTTTACTGAAGTCGGCCCGAAAGAGGCCACAAAGGCGAATGCTGCAAGCAATACAGCCTCTTTGTCCGAGACCGCCATGGTGAAAAACCTAGTCCCCGGGAGAGACAGTCCCAAGGTCGCGAACAGCCAAAACCTTCAGGCGAATAGCCAAAAGGAGGGAAACCCCAACGCCGCACAGGCAGCTGCCCAACAGGCAGTCCAGAGAGGACCCAAGAAATTGGTTCCTTTCCAGAACAAAACTTACGCCAACACTATGGTGAAGAATTAGTACAACCAAGACCTTGAGAAAAATGACAAGGATGCTTGGGACAAATTCAATAGCTGTTACAGGGCCATGCAATCAAATGACTTGAAGGGTGCTAGCTTCTGGCTTTCTCAGATCGAGAAGCAGTTCCTAGCCGAGAAAGCGAAAGCTGCACATCATAACGCTAAGCTCCATGAACTACGGCAGATGGCTTTTCAGATGATTGCATATAGTGCTACATCTAGTTCACCGGCCTTAGTCTCTAAAGATCTCTTCCAGGGACATAGTGCAGAACATAAAGAACTGCGGAAGATCCTGCGTCAGATTGATAGTCATGATCTGGTCAATTTTCGGATCCTAGACATACTACGTCTGTACCAGGCTATGTCCATTGAGAATGAGCGCCTTCAGTGCATGGAGACTGAGGGTATGGTACAAAGTATGATTACGATGTACCAGCAACAGATAATAGATGAAGCCCGTCTCCTGGCCTACTTCAAACGCCTTGATGATTCTGAAATCACTCGGTACTTTGAGGGCAGGGAGATAGTTTACTCCCCTAACGGATATATTCACCTGGTTTGTTGTTTCCAGGAAATTGCTAACATGAAGCTGCAGATCACCAAAGGCTTTGTGCATGAGGTGTTTATTTGTACCTCCGAAAAAGAACTTTCTGAGTCGGCTATCCCAGAGATCTGCTGGGAGGCAGCAGTCGCTCATTCGTCCAGGTTCCAGGCGATGTTTCGCTTTAGAGTTTGGAGTGTTTGGGAAGAGAAGAGATACGTCAAGTCCTTCCCGTCCTACCAACTTTGGGAACTTCATCGTCTCGAGGGTGATCCAGGATTGCAGTTTTCTCCGTTCAAGAAGGGGATGTTCCATAAAGCCAAGGAGCGTTACGGTACGGCCCGGGAGTTTTTTTTTGAAGCCCTTAAGCTGCATCAGTGCGAGGCCACTATCTCCTGTAGTGGCAAAGTGATTATAGCCAACTATCTTCTCCATAGAAGGCCAGTAGACGACAACTGTGTTCCTGCACTCCTGCAGGAATTTCTTTCTAACATGACCATGGGGCCAGTCGGCGAACAAGCCAGGGATGATATTAATATTGAAGACCTTCCTATGACCGGTCTTCAGATTGATGCTGGAAGCGAGGTGGGCTTATGAAGCACAGCTCACATATGTTGATGTTCTCCGGTGCTACCGAAGACGTGTCGGGTGGCGTCCGCCCAAGAAGCAGAAGTTGGCACCTAAGCCGGTGCCGGATGGACATGATTTCTTTCTGTCTCCCCCGCAATCACCTTCTATTACAGAGACAGATTATACTATTGCAGATGTCACTCCCATTGACAGAAGAATTCAGGAATAGGAGGAAGCTGAGTGGGCATACCGGCAGTGGTCCCCTCCATGTGGTATTATCCAGCATTGGTTCCCGCCACATGGTGGCTCTCCGTCCACATCTACTTTTGATGAGTAGGATGGTTGGTGGGATGCTATTTTCGAGGACCCACGACTCATCTATTCTGTGGCTCATGAGTCACCACGCAGAAACACCTCACATGGGGTTGATGGCGACCCTTCACCTGCCCCCAATAATGTCTAAGGACGTGTAATATTCCATCTTATCGATAGTACACGATAAGGATGAGCTGTCCCTAACTTTAATAAAGCTGCTTTATTAAAGTTAGATAATGCTTAAAACAACCCTTGATCTTAAGACATATCCACAGGGACATATCTATATACCTTTGACGATTTGTACCCCTGGGTATAAGGAACTAACTATCCACGCACTCCTTGAACACAGGAGCTGAAGTTAGTTTATTACAAGATATGTTCATACCTGAACATTTACGTTACAGACTAGACAAACCTTATAGATTAAATGATTTTATGGGTCGTCAGATATCAGTCGAATTTGGCACAATTGTTGATGTCCAAATCCCTGATATTCATGGAAATTTCAAAACCTACCAGTATACCTTCCGATTACTCCCAAAGGACTTTGATAATGATTGTTTATTAGGAATGGATAATCTTCACAATTATCCTCCTTTCAATCGACATTATTTTGACTTTGATGGATGCTCTATTCCTCGCATACCATTTAATGTCTCACTTGCTACTAAATTTCCACCCGTAGCACAGCATGGTGAGATAGGTGACAAAATCTGCACTTATAATATTCCGACTGATAACAATTTCCAAAAAGTTATTCATGGTATGTTAGAACCCTTGTATTCTGATAATCCATTAAAATGGTTTGATAAAGCTCCACGATATTGTAAAATTGAGCTTTTAGATATACATAAAGAATCGAAAGTTCGTATTAATAGCATTATGGTTTCTCCTACAGACAAGGAGAAATTTGCTAAACAAAGTGATGAACTACTTCGATTAAAATTAATACAAAAAAGCCATAGTACTCATTCATCTCCTACATTCTTAGTTAGAAATCATGCCGAGATAAAAAGAGGAAAGGCTAGAATGGTTATAAATTATCGTAAGCTTAATAGCTACACAAAATTTGATGGTTATTTTATCCCCTCTGTTGAAAATCTTATCAAGAAGATATAGGGAGCTAAGTTTTATAGTAAGTTTGATGCCAAGTCAGGTTTTTGGCAACTCAAGCTTGCGGATAAAACATCCAATGAGCTAACTACTTTCAGTTGTCCTTAGAAACATTTTGAATGATTAGTTATGCCTTTCTTCATCTCATCTTTCTCTAGATTATTGTAACTCGTTCTGTCCCAATTGCAACACGTTTGCAAA
Organism: Iris pallida; assembly: GCA_029216955.1. Taxonomy (NCBI): domain Eukaryota; kingdom Viridiplantae; phylum Streptophyta; class Magnoliopsida; order Asparagales; family Iridaceae; genus Iris; species Iris pallida. The sequence continues at coordinate 4,834 of JANAVB010019583.1, read as the reverse complement.
GAAGAACGAGAGATCTTCTCTTCTCTATTTTTCTCCTTCATATTGTAATCTGGCAATTTGATTTTTTTGTATCCTCGTAGATCTTGAGTTTGATCACTGTAAAGTTTTGTGTGACTCTCAGATCACGATTGCTTCAGTTTTTTATCTTTGATCAAGCCCCGGGACTAACAATCTCAAAGCAAGATCCTTGTAGATGGAAAACATTAATGCTTCGCTCGTCCAATCGGACTACTGCAAGTTGGAAAAGTTCGATGGAGATCATTATCAAGTCTGGAAGAGGAAGGTTTATCTAACTCTTCAACTCAAAGACGTTGATCATGTACTGTTGGAGGAAGAACCTTCTGTTCCAGACACTGGGTCTACTGTCGCAATCAATGCGGCTACCAAACTCCAGGCCAAATGGAGAAGGGAAAATAGCATCTGCAGGCTTTTTATTCTGAATGCTATAGAGGATTCCCTGGCAGAATTCTACTCGAAGAAGGAATTTGCCAGAGACATATGGGAGTCTGTGGAAAAACTGTATGAAAAAGACAGGAATAGGAGCAAGATGTGTGTGGTTGAAAAATATCACAAATTGCTCTTTGAGGATGAGAAGTCCATGTTGCCACAGGTGAAGGAATTTTTGATGCTGCATCAAAAACTGGAAGACGAAGAGATGTCCCTTCCCGACAAGTTTGTTGTTGGAGGGATCGTCTCAAACTTCCTGCTGGATGAAGTACCTTCTATACAAGGATGCTCAGAAAGAAGCTAAACATTAGCTTGGGAGATCTACTTCAAGAGATCCATGTTGAGGACGAGATGCGTTCCCAACAGAAGATGGACACTCTGTCCAAACAGTTGGCTAAGGCCAATCTAGTACAGATGAGAGATCCCAAGGGGAAGCAGGCAGCTTCTCATTACAAGAAGAAGGACTTCACTAATCTAAAGTGAAGGGTCCTTCATTCAAGCAACAGAAGTCCAAGTCCCACGTGACTTGTTTCAATTGTGGCAAGAAAGGCCACTACAAGAGTGAATGCAGATCCAAGCCTAAACAATCAGAGAAAGGTGAGCCTAGTAAGGTTTTATTAGTTTCTAACATTGTTGCTATGATCGCACAGGTCACAATTGTGGGGGTTGACTCTGACTGGTGGATAGACACTGGTACGACTTGTCATGTCTGTTCTGGCAAGGAATGGTTCGTCACGTACCAGTCGATATCTGAGAAGGTTGTCATGGTGAACCAGGCCCAAGCTGAAGTTCTGGGGATCGGGACTGTGGAGCTGAAACTCACTTCTGGGAACACTCTGATGACGCTTCAAGGTGTGAAGCATGTTCCGGTGATTGCCAAAAACCTGATCTCTGGGAGCCTGCTCTGCAACGCAGGCTTGAGGATGGACATCAATGCTGGTCAGATGGTGATGTCCAAGAAGGGAACATACTTCGGAAAGGCTTATCAAACCGAAGGGATGTTTAAAATTCAGCTTGTCAACCAGTTTAATGACATTAATGCAGTTGCATTTTCTGATTATTCTCTTGAGTTGTGGCATAATATGCTAGGACATGTTCACTGTAAAAGGATTAACATAATGTCCAGTCTAGGACTTATCTCCAAATGTGGGGGTAAGGTGGAGAAGTGTGAAGTGTGTGCTCAGACGAAGATTATAAGGAAACCCTTTCATCGGGTCAATCGAAGCACATATCTTCTGGAGTTGGCGTACTCCGATATTTGTGACTTCAAACATTTCTCTACGAAGGCCGGGATGAAGTATTTCATAACCTTCAGCGACGACTTCTCAAAATACGCATTCTTCTACTTGCTCAAGACTAAAGACGAAGCTTTCGAGAAGTTCAGAGAGTTCAGGGCCGAAGCTGAACGGCAGACTGGACAACAACTCAAGAGGTTGAGAAGTGATCGAGGTGGAGAGTACAGGTCTTATGAATTTATATTATTCTGCAAAGAATATGGAATCATAAACAAGACTACTGCTCCGTATTTTCCTCAATCTAATGGAGTAGCGGAGAGGAAGAACAGAACATTGACAGAAATGATGAACTCAATGCTGCTAACCACGGGTCTTCCTAAATGCTACTGGGGAGAAGCTGCATTGACGGCCACTTTATTCTAATAGAGTGCCGTATGCAACTTCGAACGTAACTCCTCATGAACTCTGGTTCAAAGTCAGACCAAACTTGAATGTCATTCGAGTGTGGGGGTGTCTGGCGTATGTGAAGCTCCCAGATCTGAAGATTCAGAAGCTGGGGATAAGGACTACGAAGGCGATCTTCTTGGGGTATACCGAGAAGAGTGATACTCGAAGACTTTTTGATATTGAGTTAAATCATATCCTCGAATCTCGCGATGCTGAATACTTTGAAGACAAGTTTACAAAAGACAAAAACATTATTCTTTCGGACATTCCGGAAAATGATGTAGGTACAAATGAGACTAAAATCTAATATGGGCCAGTAGTCCAAGAAGAAGCTGTTGTTGATGAAACAACTCTTGTACCAGAACTCGTAGAGCCGTCAGCAAAGCGAGCGAGGAGACCTAAAGACTTCAGAGATGACTTTGTCACCTATTATGTGGAAGCAGATCCGCTTACCTATGATGAGGCATGAAGACCAGAGATGCTATCTTCTGAAAGGAGGCAGTGAATGACGAGTTTGACTCTATCACCTCCAATAACACATGGGTGTTGGTAGATCTACCTGAAGGAGAAAAGCCCATCGGATGTAAATGGATCTTCAAGAAGAAGATGAAGGCAGATGAAACTATTGACAAGTTCAAGGCCAGGCTGGTAGCCAAGAGATTTTCTCAGAAACAGAGGATAGACTACTTTGACACGTACGCTCCAGTAGCTCGGATGACCACCATCAGAATGTTAATCACTCTAGTAGCTATACATAAGTTGGTGATACATCAGATGGATGTAAAGACAGCATTCCTGAATGGGGAGCTGATCGAAGAGATTTACATGCAACAGCCAGATGGATTTGTCGTCAAAGGTCTTGAAGACAAAGTCTGCAAGTTGGTAAAATCATTGTATGATTTGAAGCAAGCTCCCAAGATGTGGCATGAGAAGTTTGACAAAGTTATTAGGTCAAACGGCTACAGAGTCAGCGAGACAGACAAATGTGTTTACCCAAAGTTCGCTGATGGCAGAGGAGTCATCGTTTGTCTGTACGTGGACAACATGCTAATCTTAGGGACGGATATAGGCTGTGTCACAGAGACAAAGAAGTTCCTCTCAACTAAGTTCGTATGAAGGACTTGGGGGATGCAGATGTCATCTTGGACATAAAGATCATCCGGACAGACACTGGAGTAGCACTGTCACAATCTCACTACATTGAGAAGATGATCACATGCTATGGGTATAAGGATCTTCTAGGGATCGATATGTCATACAGGTGTGATCAGAATCTTAAGCCAAACTCGAGGGAAAGCGTCAGACAGTTGGAGTATTCTAGCATTATCGGAAGTTTGTTGTACGCAACCACTGCCACAAGGCCTGACATAGCTTTCGCCGTGGGAATGCTGAGTCGGTTCACAAGCAACCCAGGGATTGAGCACTAGAATGCTGTGAAGCGGGTGATGAGATATCTCAAGAAGACTCAGACATATGCACTGTACTATAACGGGTATATCCGACAGTAGTGGAAGGCTTCAGTGATGCTAGCTGGTGTTCAGAGGTGGAAAGCGAGAGATCAACAGGTGGTTATGTCTTTTCCTTGGGTGGAGTTGTTATATCGTGGAAGTCGAAGAAGCAGATTATACTCTTTCGTTCCTCCATGGAATCTGAATTTTATGCACTTGAAACTGCAGTAGATGAAGCAGAATGGCTTCAGAAGCTCATGTATGATCTTCCAGTGGTTGGGGCTCAGATACCGGCGATATCGATATACTGTGACAACCAGGCGACTGCGGCAGTGGCATCAAATGACCTCTTTAACGGGAAAAAGAGGACTGTATGGTTAAAGCACAGGGCAGTACACGATCTTATCAAAAGAGGTGTAATTACAGTGATTGATGTTCGGAGTCAAGAGAACCTGACAGATCCGCTCACAAAGGGCCTCAAGCGCTAGTTGATCGATGACACAGCTTGTAAAATGGGCTTGAAGGCATTCTGATAGTGTGTCTTTGTAATCCTACCATAATGTTTATGCTATTAGTTCAAAGAGAAATCTACTAGGCATCTAAGTTTTGGTTCAAAGGAGGATCACTGACTGGAAAACTATCAGATAATAGTGGGTACTTGTTCTCTGGAACATGGAAGGGATACGGACCCATAACCACTGTTGTCTACTATGTATTTTCTGCAGAAAAAATAGATCCTGTGGAAGGTTGGCTTAAACGCCTTAATGAGTTCTCAAGCAGAGTGAATTCTTGGTGTGCTTTACAGAAACACGGTAGAGCAGCACTACAAGGAGTGAAACTCCATGCTACAAGTGGGTGACTCAACCATGAGGTTCCCAGATCTGGGGTAATTCTTCGACTTTACAAGCCAAGTCATAGTGGCGTAGCACACAGCAAATAGGCAGTACCTAATGTTGTATGACGTAATTAAAGAGTTGTAGACAGTACTACAAAGGGGAGGATGTCTCCATGTTACAGTGGCACTATACCACGATTAGTACCCAGGTAGGGATAAAGCCTCGGCCTTGCAAGCTGTAGCTCCCCTTCCCGAAATTTTTTGAAATATTTTATTTTATTTATTTTATTAAATGATGACTTTTAGATCTTATAAATATCATTTTTTTGTTATGTAGTGACTTTTGTATAACATAGGTCTTCGTATATTTTAGGATTTAGACTGTACATATTGGTAATGTTATTGGTTATATTATTATAAAA
>JANAVB010019582.1:17500-46192 GCA_029216955.1 Iris pallida | reverse complement strand
CACATTAATACAATTATTATTACGCTGACATCGAATTGATACTGATTGCATCGATGTATTGATTTTTACAGAAAGCAAAACAATCACAATCGAGGCCAACTACAAATGAAGGCCAACTGCAAAGTTATAATGATCTCAGGAATGCACCCGAATGAAGGCTAACTGCAAACCCTAGGAATGCACCGAGGAGTCATAAATTTGTGAAGGCCAACTACAAATCAAAGAAATACACCTAGAAATCAACTTAAAATCCAAGTCTAATAATCTACATAATCCACATTACAATAATATAATAATCCACACTAAATGTTCAACTTAAAATATGCACATTCAAGTACAATAATCTGCATAATCCACGTTACAATAATCTACATAATTCACGTAAAATTTTTTTACACAACTATCATTAAAGTAGACTATAAGATAATACTAGAACACTTAATGGTGCCTAGTGCTGACCTTAAAGCTGACCTTGCACTAAGGTAATTAGTTGACAGAATGATCTAGAATACAATTCCTACAAAACTGCAAGATACTACAACTTAACTACGAAATATTAAGGCATTAATTATGGCAAAATATCAAGTGCAGTGGTTTAAAAATGTGCATAAGTTAAGAAAATGCTAATGAATAAAGAGTAGTACCTGCACAGAATTGTAAAAACAAGAAAGGACATGAGATCTGCACCCAACTGTGTATTTCAACTTAAAACTGTATAATCCATCTTATAATATCTAAACAATATCAGACCTACTGTAAATTCTAAACCATATTACAAATCCTGCACCCCAACGGCTCTTAATCTAACTGCAAAATACAATAACAAATTTCCAAATAGAATTCAAAGTTTAACCGCCAAAACCAAATAAACTTTCAAAAAAAAAAAAAAAAAAATCTTCTTCTTCTTCTTTTTCTTTATAATCCATTTACTACACCCTGAGGGACGGATTTAGAAATTATAGTCAGTAACATTAGAGTATCAATGTTTTTACTATATTATAGAATCATCAAGAGTGTGAAGTTCAAATATCAGACATACTAGATTATAGTATCAATGTATCTACTAGATTAAAAATATCAATAGTATCAATATAGACTACTAGATTACAATATCAAGAGTATGTATCAATGTGACTCTATACATTAGAGTATCAATATGTCTACTAGATTAAAGAATCATCAAGAGTGTGCAATTCACATATCAGACCTACTAGATTAGAGTATCAAAAGCATAGTGTAATAGAGTATCAGAACAATCTTCAGTATACAGTATCTTCAAGTTTAGTTAGTAATTGTCAATATATCTCCATGAGTACAGTATCAATGTTTCTACTAGATTACAGAATCATTAAGAGTTCAATATCAGACCTACTAGATTAGAGTATCAATGTGTCTATTAGTTACAAATGTCAACATATCATGTAGACTACTAGATTACAAATATCAAGAATATTAATGTATCATTGTCTACTACATTAGAGTATAAATGTGTCTACTAGATTACAGAATCATCAAGAGTGTGTAGTTCAAATATCAGACCTACTAGATTAGAGTATCAAACGCATAATGAATAGAGTATCAGAACAATCTTCAGTATATAGTATCAGTTAGATCCTTAGCTAATCCAGTGAATCAAGGAATGGTTTCTTATCATAGTATAAAAAATAATGTAAAATAGCGCTAATAGCATTATTACTTAATTTCACCAGTTGGGTCTTACCCCGTTGACCTTATTATTATTATTATTATTATTATTATTATTATTATTATTATTATTATATTATTATTATTATTATTATTATTATTATTATTATATCGACTTCTTCATACACAAATCCATATCTAGCTGATTCATCTTATCCATGATCAATTTCTGGGTGTCAGATATAGTCTTCATCCCTGAAGACTTTCTTAAAATCTGCAGCAACAAAATTGTATAGATCATCTACCTTGGACTTAGTGGTTGGGATTTCGGATGTTGATGGTTTGCTTGTTGCTGCCTGAGTTAGTGAGTGACTAGATTATGGAAGAGCAGATTCTTCTTGTTGTCGAAATATTCGTCTGAAAGTCATTTTTCTGAAAGGGCCTTTGTTTCTGATATAAACATCTACTGTCAAGCTTGGGACACAATGTTTACTAGCTAGTGAGCATACAAATCCCCAAAAGGGAGGGTTGTCCTTGCAGTTGATTTTTCTACTAAACATTAACACACCTATATCAATCCTTTTCTTCTTCCCCATATAATAAAGAAATTTTACTCTATAACGACGGATGGAATTATTTTGTCCAGTAGGGTTGAGTGTCTATTATGTAGGCATACAACAATTTATACACATTTTTAGTTAATCTTTGTATACATATTGTGTGGTCTTGACACCAACTAATATACTTAAAATCTCATATAGCATCTGGCATGGATACAATATCTATAACTTTCATATCAAAATCAATAATTGGATCAAATCCATAAAATTCATTAATGACAGCAGCATTTAAATGTATTAGTTTCCTTTTTCAGAAACACCCATTTTTAATCCTCTTCTTTTTGTTCAATTTTAGCCCTAAGATTTGAGTAATGTTTTGACTATTAATTTGAGAGATTTTTTCAAGGCAGGATTGTTTAGTTTCTCCAACTGGTAGAATTTTAATATATCCAGGAAACCTTCATGTTCAGCATCAGCAACCTTAGTGGCTCTTTCAGGTATAACAACTCTATTTTTGAAATGTTTTTATAACTCTCCTCAGATTTAGAGTCTATAAAAATTTGTACCTTCTCTCCCTCGTTGGCCTTCTTGGAAGATGGCTCCGCCTCTTCATCTCCCTTCTCTGATGAGGATTCATAATCCTCTGAGTCCGATATCGACTCTGTATCAGTTGCCACCTTTTTCTTCGATTGATTAGGCATTCATTCTGTATAAGTTGACTCTTTGAAATCTATATCGGAAATAGTTTTTTGGCCTTTGGCAGTGCCGATGCTTTTTTTTGCCATTTTTGCAGGTGGCTCGGCTGTCTCTCCATATGAGTCTGATTTAGATTCAGAATCCTCTGACTCGTAGTACTCAAAATCAATGTCGGTGCTTTCCCTTTGCTGCCTTTGTCGGTGTCGATGTGTCGTGGCCTTTTTGCAGCCTCGCGCTGCCGCATCTTCTTTGCGGCCTTTGCAGCTTTTGCTGCGGCCATTGCCTCTTTCTTTGTGGCCTTTGCCGATGTTGTCTCTTTTTTGCGGCCTCTGCCATTGTCGCCTCTTTCTTAGCGGCTTTGTCGCTGCAACTGCGACCATTGCTTCCTTTTTAAGGCGTAAATACCTTCCCTTTGGAAAAGCCCTTTTTTTGGGAAGTTTTTGTTTCGTCATTTTTTAGTTCAATTTTAGCAGTTGGAAGGGGACAATTTGGGGAGGGTTTGGAAAAAGAGGAAGGAAAGGTACAATGTTGAGTATGTAGGGAAGTGTTGATCTAAACAATGCTATGAACACATTCCAATGAACAAAAAATTTAAATGTTCCAAACACATCCATACAAATTCTAATTTGTTCACTTCACCTGAGTTCACAGACCCTAACTTCCGTCAAGTGTCCGATGGGTTTTAAGTAAACATTTGATTCTAAACATAGTATTATTGGGGCAAAAATGGTTTTGATCCAAATAGCTACCAATTTCCAAAGGTTATTTTAGCCTTCCAACAAAAATGATTCATTCCCATATAAACATGCAGCATTGCAGTAAATTTTAAATGAACTAAAAATAAATATGTAAAGTCGTAATTCTCACTAACAATAATTGCTAATAAGTTATACAATCCCAAGATTCACATCTACAATAAATGTTCACCATCCAAAAAAATTACTTCAAAATATTTTAAAAGGGAATAGAAACACAAACAAAATATATGATAGTACTTCAAATTTAAATATAACAGATGATTAATGTTAATTTTAATATTAATATTTTTCCTTGGCTTCTAATTGAACTTGATTATTTTATTTTACAACTTTATTTTTAAAAGTATTAAACGTACTAGCATTTTTTTCCGCTGATCAGGTAAAAAATACTAATATTAAAAAGTAGTATTAAAAGTAGTTTAATATTTTTCCTTGCAGTCTAATTTATATATAACCGTAAACTAAAAGATTAATATTTTTCCCGGTACTTAAATTTATTTTTATTTTGCAACTTTACGATCCAATCAAGTGATTTTCGATTGCGGCTAAAACCTATAAGATGTCGTAAAGAAAATATCAATGGCAACGTAATCCCAAACAAGCTTGGTCAGATGTTGCGCACTAAGAACATTAATAACAATCACATAAATTAACAGTCAAAGAATCATATGACATTTCGTAATCCAACCACGTTTCTCGCCGATGTAAGGTGAATCATCATCCTCCTCTCAGATGTGGTTCACATCCCCTCTTATGGATTCTGATCCTCGAAGGGATCCTTTAAAAAATATACGAAATCATGTATGTACTTGAGGTCCCGTCTAGCCGTATTCCAGCATCCCCTAAGTAAAAGCCACCCCATGACCTCCCCTTCACTTATTACCTTAAACTATCTAAACAAAACTTTTTAAGCCTCTTCTAAACAACTTTTCAAACTATTTCCAAAAACCTACTCCATTTCCCTCCACACCTCCATTTATCTACCTCTACCTAGGTTGAATCTGAATTCGCTAGTCTCTATCAATCCGGCCATATCTCCCTCCACAATAAGATTTTTTCTCTAAAATTTAATAGACTTCTTCTTCTATCTTAACACTTTTTGTCACAAACTTTCCATCAAAACTCACTTTAACTTCCTCAAAACAACCCAACGAGCTAGCCGATTTCTAGAAACTGTTGTAATAAATTTTTCGAAGGTAAGACCATCTTCTCGTTGTGTTTTGCTACTTTATCAACCAAACCTCCTTCAACCCGACTCTAACTTGTACCTTTACGTGTACTCTACCTTCTCTCAAAGCCGTATCTCTAGATCGCAACACTTTGTTCGTTGCACTTTCTATGACAAAGTGTCAAGGCTGAAACCGGAAATGATGCACTGCTGTTCGCGTACCCTTAGGAGACCCCACAGCAACTAACCCTTGGTAACATTCCTAACACTCTCCTATAATCTCACTATGCCCAAAATTTATCTCGTAAAGTTGTATGTATATATTTGCTTGCAACTTCATTATTTATGTCACCGTAATCTATTTAACTTCGAAAGAGTTGGTACGACTTGTGCCGCTTGTGGTATATTATAACCCGATACTTTGAATCAAATTTCTAGGATGTTTATCTCTGGATATTCTTTATTTTTGGTTTCATTTCAGATTATTAGATTAAATAAATTTACAAGATAAGCGATAGGAAACTATGACCAATTTTCGGGTATGTCGTACTAGTTGCCTACTTTCTTTCGTAAACTATAATCATGTCAAACCATTTTTATTATGATTAATTTATATTAAAATGTATTATTCTAGAACTTAATTTAAATCATAATTTATTATTTTTATTGATAATCTACTTGTGAATCAAAGTAACAAACATATTAACCTAGACTAGTTTAAATACCTTGAACCTAGTTGTTTTAAACCCAAACTTCGTAATAATTATTCTATGAAGTAAATCAGTACCATTTGATATGAACTCATGATTAGCCTACTTTTTGATTTAATTAAAATTAAATATTAATTTATTTTTCTATTATAATTGGTTCCAATAAATAGGTAAGTTTGACATATTGTGTTATTAATTATACATACTAACTTGACATTATTTCTTGTACAATTCTGATTAAATAATGTTATAAACATTTTAATAAATAGTTCAGAATTAATATCTTGTATTTTAGTTTATAAATATTATTTTTTCAAGATATCATAATATTGTCTATAGTAGATATGGTTAATATATGGTTGTGTTAGTTAACTAGACTAGACCTAGTGAGTTTAGTTGAATGTTTAATTGGTTAGCTTAATTTCTACTTTATAAAATAAATATGATATGTTTGAATTATTTCAATACTATTTCAGAATTATAAAAATATTATTTATGATATAAATAAGTATTTTATTGGGTAGCATGTTACCAATAGGGTTGAGACTATCTAACAGTGTATAGACTAAGCTAGTCATTATAATTAGATAGGATATTATGATTGAATATGGTTAGAGTAAGATGTGCTTTGTGCGGTAGTTGATTTGTGATCAATGTTTAATATGAGTTCGTGACAGTGTGACCAGGGATACAGGAGCCGGACTGTTATACGCACATTGAAGAATACAGGCAAGTGTACCTTGCCAAGTTTTAGTACTTTCTTATTTCTTTCTTTCTTTATTATTTATTTATATATATTATGGACGTAGGAATAGTTGGTACTTAGCGTCCGATTAGAATTCGGGTGTCGATGTCTAATTATAGATAATAGGGTATCGACACTAGGCATGATGACATTGAATTCGTGTCCAGTGACACGATGGACCACAGATACAAACACGATGGATGATGATATGATATGGAGTCAGACATGAATATTCATGGCTATGGACTCTGTGATAGCATGTAGTACTACGTGACTTGTTACTGGTACATGGTTCATGTTGACTGGATAGTTCTAGATCATGGGTGGGAGGACTCTATCAAAGTACCCGGCAGTCGTGACTGATGACCATGTCTCCTTATATGGGGCTTGGTTATTTTCGTGTGCCAAGGTCTCTATAGCAGAGCCTTGGAGTTGTTTTCATGTTCACTTCGTTGGTATCACGATACGGTGCCATAAGTGATTGTCGGTTTGGCAGGGCCTGGTATTAGGATTGTCCTCAACTACATATGTGCACTTAGATGGTTATGGTAGTTAACCCTCATTATATGGATATTCTTTTTACTGTTACTTGGCATGTATATTATGTACCTTGTTACATCCATCTGAGAACCTGGTAATCTCTTCAGGTATTCGACTGAGCCGAGTTGGTTGCTGATCATGATGGTTGCTATTTACTATTTCAAGTGTCTCCATGCGGTTACATATTCATCTCTATATATTACATTCTGCTTGTTAGCCTCATATTTGAAGAATTTCGAGTCTATTCAGACAAATGTAGCATGGGATGCACACTATGTTATATCTTGTTCATTCTTGTATGCTATCTTACTATAGATTGAGACATAGAGATATTATTGATTAGTATAAATAGTTGGTCGTTACTCTACAGCTTATACATATTCGAGCTGGGCTAAAGTCCACTCAATATGTAGCTGGCATATACACGTTTTCCTACTCCAATGTATTTTTGGACTGGCATTACATATTTTTGTGGTGGTCCATGCAGGTCTGAGCATATCATTTCGGTTACGTTACTGTGCCGAGTGTCACGACCCTCTCCCGCTTTCTGGGATACGAGTGCGTAGCCACGTATAGCCTAGGTCGCAGCATAAACGGTAGTACGTTGTCTAAGTCTCAATGTCAATCTCAAATATAACAAAATCATATCTAATTGATCATTCACAATAACTATTTTATTACAATTCCAATAATACAACATAAATAATTTTTGGGAACAAATTCGCTAAACATTTAAATAAAAGAAATTAACTAATCTATCTAGAATCTAAGGTCGGCCTTCACGATGTCTACCTCCCTCTGTATGGTCTATAGCGCAAAAGTAGAAAGCATGCCATGTCACATGCAACGACCCAGTCAAGAAAGAAGCAATATACAACCCTATTGCAATAATGTAACTTAATATAAAATAAAGCTAAACAATAGAGATGCAATGTAACAGTAAAAGAACATGAAGTGGAAACGATAACGTGTACAAGAAACTACTAGCAGGAACATGTATGAACAAGACAACTAGAAAATAAATATGAACAAGTAAAACTAATCCAACAGTGCGTTGAAATATCTTTCAACATATGAACGACTGGCTCATACGGCACATCATACGATGGCTATCATTCAATTTAGTACGGCTAACTCATACGTGAGGTGTATGACTTAGCTTTCATTCAGTAAACATTCATTGGGGTTTGTTCACATGTCTACATAGCATTTCCCCTCCTGACTCACTAAACAATCAATAAATGATCTATGATACAATCAAACCTATCGTGTCACAATCGTGTCGCAATCTGGATACTCAACAAAACACAGTAAAAGATAACATTATAATGTAAGAAGCACATAAAGCAATAGTATACTTGCCTCAATTAGTTGCAGTTGTTGCGTGACTTGATTATGTTGGCACAGAATAGTCGCAGATGACATAACTATGCAAGACGGCCTGTACTGATGGAACAGACCATGCCATTGGGTTCGGGATAGTCCTTTTAGCTTTGGGTCGATATGAAGTAGTCAGAATCACAAGAAATAAGAATGTATGACTAGTCACGATAAAGATCAATCCAATCTAGAAAAAGAAAATCTAATTAAGAAAAAAATATTTATTTAAAAAATATATATTATATAAAAGCACACATTTAGGGCATAAATAGATATTTGAAAACTCTATACTTAGTCAAAGTATTCTTAAATGATATTTGAAAATATAGAAATTATTTAAGAAATATTGCAATAATACAAAACCCTAATGAATTCAAAACCCAAACCTATAGCCAAAATATTTATTCTAAATAGGTAACATAACATAATAATATTGTTAGGGTTTCAAAACCCAATTTGAAAATCAAGTTAGGCCCGAGCTCTTTACTATATTTTATTAGTACAAATAATCCTAGATAAATCCTCGAAAATATAAAAGATTATGTTTTTAGATCAAATATATTTATAAATCAAATCAATCATTTGAGAAGTAACCTAACACATAGGATTATATATACCCAACGATTATATAGTAAAAATAACTGAATTATCTATAAATATTAAAACTCCATATTGTATATAAAACCCAACTGAGAAAAATATACTAAATATTTTAGTCCAAAGATAAAGCCCAAAACTATCTGTTACCTAATTTTAATCCCATAAAAATCATATCTAAAATACTAATTAAACCATAGGGCCCAAGTTAGATAAGCCCTGGGACCCGGCCCACTGGCTCAGGGCCGAACTACCCGGCCCAGCAAAGTTTATTCACCTCTCACTCTCTCTGGGATGGAAGAGAGAGGTAACAGATCTCACGAGGAAGGAAAAAGAAAGATGGAGAGGCTCACCGAGCGGAGGGCTCGTTGTCGACGAGCGCTGGTGGGGTCAAGGCGGTAACTGCACGCGGAGGGAAGGCTCAAGGCATGAGCGGGAGACGGAGGCGGCAAGGAGGACGCGCTTAGTTGCGTGAGGAAAGGTCGAAGTGCGGACGGCGCTCTCGCACGGAGATGCGGCGATGCTCTCGTGCAGAGACGCGGGGCAGATCTGAGGAGAGGATCTCGGTGGCGGCATCGGCTCTCGATGGTGGCACTCAGTTCGTCGGCGCTGGAGAGGTTAGTTGGCCGAGTATTTTAGTGATTAAGGTGTTGATAGGGTTCAGGCACGGTGGCCATGGTGGGGGCTAGGATTCTCTCCGATAATTTTATCGTTGTGGCGGTGGTGGCAGATAGGGTGGCGCCGGCAAGATTGGTGATGGTTGGGAACCAGGTGGTAGGAAAGTGTGGAGATGCTGGATGGTTGAGTGGAGCACAGGGTCACAGTGGAGGAGACGGCTCCGACACCGAATGTGGAGGCTATGGGTTCAGGGGTGGCCAGGAAGGGGTTGCATGTGGCGGCCATGGGTGGTAGGCGATGGTCGAGATAGGGATGAGGCTGCTGATGGTGGTTCTGCTGGCTGAGAGGAGTTGGACCAAATTAGGGTTAGGGCTTCTGAAATTGGGAATTAGGGTTAGGAATTGGGGATTTTTTGGAATTAGGGATTTGGGGATTGATGATTGTGTCATGTCCGGGTTGTTGGACATGGCGGGAAAATGTACATGTAGTAGAAAATAGAAAATAATGGAATGGTATGGACCATGATTGGTTATGGTGATTGTGGTGGTTGAGGACTTGTGGGTTATGGAAAGAAAATATAGGAAAGCTCCTCTGTATATAGGAGTTGGAGATTCCCTAATTAGGGAATGCTTAGGATCCAATAAATATTTTCAAAGATTTGAATCAAGTCAATCATAGATGAATCAAATCTCAATCTATTCATTAACCAAGATAGTTATTGAAAATAATATTAAATTTTATCACATAATATTTAAAATACATTTTCTAAATTTATAAACTTAAGAATAATTGCTAATAGAAATTAATAACATTAAAGTATGCCTTTTATAAAATCATATTTAAAAATAGTTTAACAAATCTCTTCAAAATCTCTTTTATACGATTTCAATTAGAAATAAATTTTCTAATGAAAAAAAATAAAACTAAAAATAAAAAATAAAAAAATTCGAAAGTGGGCTTAGAAATCTATCCATCATAGAAAATTTTCGTCCTTGAAATGTCAAAGGATATGATTTGGCACGATTAAGAATAACGATCAAAATAGGTTAGGCATAATCGTGGATTGAATTGAAAGTTCAAGAAAAGATATGATTTTGGTACGATCAAGATTATGGTCAAAATAGTTTAATCATGATCAAATTTGTTTAGGAACGATCAAAAACTGAAATCGTTTTGGCACGATCCGTTACTAAACCAAAATCGTTTAGATACGATCATAGATTCAAAATATAGGTATGATTATGAATCTAATAGATGGAATATAATATAGTAATTGGTTCTAAATGATTATTAGGAAGAAATTAAATGATGGATTTTGAGTAGGAAAGATAAGAAGGAATGAAAGACCAGTTTATTGAGAATACGATAATAAAAAATAGGATATCAAGTCTAGTAGTATATTTCCAAATGCCTGTTAGGAGGAACGACGATTCTAGAATATAAAAAGTAAGAAAGAAAGAAACAAGGTTTATCGATAGGATGTATAAAATCAAATTTGTATATCATAAAAATTAATAGTCATATGCCAGTAAAAGATATAGCCTCTACAGTATCCGAAAATCGTAAGCATATTTGAAGTCATTTTATCGATAATCCATGCCTCACCAGTGTACGTCTGGATGCAGTAAACTCTTGGTTTCATTACTCAAACAAGGATACGGTATTGAATACTCTATCAACTCTATCCAATATTGACATAGCAACTCAAAGGATCAAATAATACAACTAGGACATAGTTCTAATTGTTGACCCAAACTGGATCACAGTCAACCTAATTTAGAGAATTAACAAAACAATATTTGATATGATCCAATATCACACATTGAGCTCAAAGACAAGAATATCATCTACAACATATCAAGTTCAAGACAGACGTCATCGACAAGTTGGTCATTGCAATTGTACTTGTACTGAGTCTGTAATTTTATTTTATTGAGTCTAGAAACATGTACGTTGAGTCACACTGAGTCATCTCAACCCTAGACTTACTACTCCAAGCTCCACCATACAAACAAGACAATCACCAAACCAAACCATTCTAGCCTACTTCAACTTTCTGGCCCCAAGGAATAAGAATTCGGACTGAACTCTGCCCTCGGCAGAGTTCGGGCCGAACTCTGTCTCCTAAAAATTAGGAAGCTAATTTTTAGGAACACCTTGATCTAGGCTGTCTAATATTTGAATTTTTGAGACAAAATTCTGGCCAAATTCTGCCTCCTCAGACTAGTATAAATAGGGCTTGAATTCTCTCATTTCAAATCATCTTCCACTCTCAATCTTCTAAGCCTTGTACATTATAAGCCTTACTCTTCTAATCTACCAGTCACAAAACTTTCTAAGCTCCTAGGTGTTCAAGTGCGATTCAGATAGAAGTTCTGTGCAAGAGTTGTAAAGAAGTCACTTAGACAATTTCAAGTTTCACCTCTACGAAGTTGCAAGAAGTTAGCGTGCTCTTCTGAGTAAAGGCACGTGTATGCACCCTATTTCACAAATAGTGGATTTTAATCCTGAGCGAGAGTTCTCAGGCCTGGACTAGTCCTCCACGAGGGAAACCTGGTTAAATTGCTGTGTTTACGTATGCTCTTATGATCTCTATTAATTTTTGCATTACTACTCTGATTACTTACTCTCTTGGTAGTTTCTTTCTGGACTTGTTATAGAGTTGAATTTCTAATTGGTTATTATTGACACAATCTCTATTCACCCCCTCTAGAGTTGCCTACACATACTTCAATTGGTATCAGAGCTATGTTCTCTTGATAACGGATTAACATCCTAGAGTTGATCCATGGCAACCACACAATCTATTTTTACCAACTATTGTGAAGGACAGTCCACAAATAGGCCATCCCTATTTGATGGAACCAACTACACCTATTGGAAGACCAAAATGAGTTTCTACCTAAAGTCTCTAGACTTTGATTTATGGACCATAGTCACAGATGGTTACAAGAAGCCTGCTAGAATTGTTGTTAAAAGGGAATCTCATAGATAAATCCCACGACAAATATACTGACCAAGAAAAGAAACAGGCTAGACTAGATGCTAGGGCTATTAATGCTCTCTTCTGTGTTATAGACATGACTGAATTCAACAGGGTCTCTAATGCTCCACCTCACACGAAGTATGGAAGCTTCTGGAGGTGACCCATCAAGGAACCACACAGGTGAAAGAATCAAAAATTAGTCATCTCGCACAAGAGTATGAAGCTTTCAAGATGAAGCCCAATGAGACGATCAAACAAATGATCACGAGATTCCTCGATATCGTCAACCCTCTATCTTCTCTTGGTAAGGATTACTCCAACCATGAGAAGATACGCAAGGTGCTAAGGGACTAACGAAGAACTTGAACCCCAAAGCCATGGCAATCATCGAAGGCAATGATCTCACCACCATGTCTCTGGAAACTTTGGTGGGCAAGCTGATGACGCATGAGCTCGATCTCAAAGACTTTGAAGAAGCGGCTCCAAAGGAAAAAGAAATTGCTCTAAGAGCTCATCGCCTAAAGGCTACTCTAGAAAAACAGACGACGATGACTCCGAAGGTGATGATCAAGCACTGATGGTCCGCAACTTTAAGAAGTTTCTTATTCAACCAAAGAAAGAAGAAACAACACAAAGAAGACGATGAAGAGCCCATCTGTTTCGGCTGTAAGAAGATGGGGTATGTCAAGAAAGATTGCCCTACAGCAAAAAAAGGAAGTCGATATGAAAGATCGTACAAGAGGCCAACCTCTCGAAAGTATGCCAACACAAGTATCTGGCATGAGAGCGAAGCCAGTGACTCATAAGAAGAAGATGACTCTCCCTAAGATACAGCAAACGTCTGCCTAATGGCAACGTCCGAAAAGGTAACAAACGATCCTCTTGATGACTTTACTTTTGATGAACTTGGTGATGCCTTTAGTGACTTACTTAAAGATCACAAGAAGTTACTTAGCAAGTATAAACATGCAAAGGATAAGATCAAGACTCATGAAGTTGAGATTCATAGACTTTCATGTTTACTTGATAATGTTAGAGGTACACCACCCGCGGATAACACTGAGGAGGTATCCAAGCTTAAATTAAGCTTACACGATGCCGAATCTCGTATTGGGAAACAAACACGTGATATTACAACACTCAATAAAGAACTCTTAGATGAGAAAAAGAAGTATAATCTTGCTGTTGTAAGAATTGATGCCTTAATTGCCAAGTATGATGATATGTGCAATACCTCTAAAAGATTAGAGATCAAACTGGGAAAACAAGCTGCCCAGCCTCAAACCCAGTCTCACAGTCACAACACGTACAAAAGACAAATGATTGTTCAACACAAGAATACACGTCACAAGAAAAAACACATATACTCATGCTGCACACAATCATGCCTTTATGTACACATATTCACATGCATCACGACAAACACCTACACATAAATATGGCACACACATACATGAACACCTACACATAAATATGGCACACACATACATGCTTTTATGAACACACATTCTCATGTAGCACGACAAACACCTACACATAAATATGGCACACATAGACATGCTTTTATGAACACACATTCTCATGCAGCACGACAAACACATAGACATCACTACTATCCTACACCTAACACGAATACACATGCTACATGTCACTACTGTGGTAAACATGGACACACTTCACCACAGTGTAGAATTAGAAGACTAGTTGATTTAAAACTATATGCATGGGTACCAAAGACTAATCTTTCAGGACCCTCAAAGATTTGGGTACCAAAGGTCATATCTACTCGTGGTGTAGGTGGACCTTCCTTCATCCTCTAGAAGTAAGTGGATTCTCGATAGTGGGTGCTCGTGACACATGACTGGAAATACAAATCTTTTCGCAACACTATCGATGAAGAGGGAAGGATAAGTATCCTTCGACAATAATTTGAAAGGTTATATCATAGGTAACGGTACTATTGGCAATCCTCCTTCTCCCGTCATTAAAAATGTCTGTTTAGTGACCAAGTTAAAGCATAACTTGTTCAGCATTAGCCATCTTGCTGATCATGGATATGATATTAACTTTGGAAAAACTAAATGCTCTATATATGATAGATCATCTGGAGACATTGCTTTTGAAGGGATAAGAGAAGATAATATATATATATATATATATATATATATATATATATATATATATATATATATATTCTATCTTTTTAGAGATACTAACAATGTAGGAAGATGCCTCTACGCTCATAAAGATAAAAGACTACTATGGCATATGCGTTTGGGACATGCAAATATGGATATCATATCAAGACTGTCAACCAAGAAGCTAGTGAGAGGACTACCTGACATTACCTTTAAAAAGGATACCGTATGTGCCAAATGTGAGAAAAATAAAGCTACCAAATCTTTTTTGAAATCAATCAACTCTGTAAGTACTACTAGACCTTTGCAACTGATTCATATGGACTTATTTGGTCCTAGTAGAGTAGTCAGTCTTGGTGAAAAACTCTACGCTTTTGTAATTGTTAATGATTTTTCTAGATTTACTTGAGTTTTCTTTCTTACAAACAAACGTGATACCATTTCTATTTTCGAAGTTTTTGCTAAAAAGGTTCAAAACGAAAAAGGCTTCATGATTACTCGAATTCCAAGTGATCATGGCGGCGAATTCGAAAACTCCGTTTTCAAAAAGTTTTATGATTCAAATGGTTTTACTCATGAATTTTTGTATTCTAGAACTCCCCAACAAAATAGTGTTGTGGAGCGGAAGAATATGACTCTTGGCGATATGGCTAGAGTCATGTTGAATCAATTTTCTCTTCCGAAATATTTTTGGACTGAAGCTGTAAGTACAGCATGCCATGTCTTGAATAGGATTTTGATTCGACCTATTTCAAAAAAAAAAACTCTCTATGAACTTTGGTTTGGTAGAACACCAACTATTTCCTATTTTCGAGTGTTCGGTTGTCGCTCCTTTATCCTGAATACCAAAGACAACTTAGGCAAGTTTGATGCCAAAGCTGATGAAGGTATTTTTCTTGGTTATGCTGCCAATAGTAAAGGATACAGAGTGTTCAACAAACGCTCTATGATTGTTAAAGAATCTGCTAATGTAACCTTTGTTGAGAATAATAGTACAGCTGCTATTCTCGATGACGAAGATGACATACACCGCAAACCATCAACTTCTACACCCATGGATATAACACCTGGAACCAGTTCTCTGGAAAGCTTACCAAAGAAGTTTTATTACACACCTTCACATCCGAAAAATTTGGTAATAGGTGAAGTATCAAAAGGAATAAGTATTTGATCATCTGTTAGAGACTCTATAGCTGGCACTGCATTTATTTCTCAAATAGAACCCAAAAACATTTTAGAAGCCTTCTCTGATGAATTTTGGATATCTGCAATGCAAGAAGAACTTAACCAATTCAAAAGAAATCAAGTTTGGGAACTCCTTCATAAACCTGCTAATCATTCGATCATTGGTACTAAATGGGTTTTTCGTAACAAAGTCAATGAGGACGGTTCAGTCACACGTAACAAAGCCCGTCTCGTAGCTCAAGGATACAAACAAGAGGAAGGTATCGATTACGATAAAATATATGCTCTTGTAGTGTCCCGTCCCTACATCGTGCCCCGTTTCCGTCGACGGGGTTTGCGAGAAAGGAACACTGTCGCTATCGATTCGGTCGGGACCGATAGGTCGGAATCGGTTGAATCGGTCAAACGGAAACGATTGAATTAAGATCCTTTTCTCGTTATGGAAAGGCTTCTTCGGAATCAATTTCCACATTCAGCGGGTTGCGCCTCAAGGATTCGCTCTACGGCTGAGTCGGGAGAGACCTCCCGTTGCTCTGGTTTTCATGCCGCACTTGCTTTGGCTTTGGCTTTGGATTTGGTTTTTTTGAATGCGTTTTCATGAATGTTTTCGATGGGTTTTCATGGCTTGCGTTTTCGAACTTCGTATTCGTATCGAAACTTCTTGAATAACATAGTGTTCTAATCAGTTGCTTGTGCGATTGCAGGTGATCGCGTTGGCGACATTTGCGCAGCCAACCAGTCCCTCGCCTAAAGCAAAGTCTAAGGTGAGTGGCTGACCTTCTTCGCATCAACCCTCTGTTTCAAAATCAAACATGAAACACAAACAAAATGCTTTTCAACATAGTATAGAATCAAAGAAATCCTGGCACGATTCTTCACGACACTCTTGCTGTAGAACTGTTGTACGCGAAAACTGATGCATGCTTTCATATGTCCCATTTACTTAGCCTATGCAAACAGAAGAATGAATTGATTAACGTTTATCGCAACGGTACGACTAAAATGAATAAATTGACTAGGTTCAAAAAAAGGCTACATTTTGCACATAAAACAGAAAGGATAACATTCTAGAAAAGAGATAACATTTTTAAAGACTCTGCAAAACGGTAATTGGACAACTTGTCGACAAGATGTAGTTTCCTCGAACGATTGCCTAGGACAAGGAACCGATTCGGCTCGGAAGGAACAAGTATAGCAAGTGCCAGCCTTACATTGGCATGGGTTATTCGGAAACTTTCGCAAATGGCTCGCTATCCGCCACAAAAGGGTCGTCGTCTAATCCGGCTATAGTCCATGATGGCTTGACATTGCCAGTAACCTTCATACCCTTTAATTGCTTGACTAATGCATGTGACACGGGATGAATATGATAGCTGCTCAATGTATACAATTTCATATGCTTGCCTCAAACATGTTAACATGTAGATCAAACATGATGGTTAGATAGATCACAAATATAGCTAACATGTTTTATAAAACTTCTTGAACCAAATGCAGAGCTTGGGTTTAATTAGCCATTCGCCATTACATGTGATCGTACTGACCATCGCTCTTTGCAGGTGCCAGGAATCAGGAAGAACGCACCAACTAGCTAGGCGACGTTCGTACATTTGAAGCTTCGACCGCACGTCGAAGACCCCTCCGCTGAACTTTTGAAGACTCTCCGCAAGTCCATAGAACATATCTCGGCATCCCTCGCATCCAGGTGGCTAGAATACTTTTGTTGTACATGAGGGATGTATGTATGGAACGGTTATCTCATCGGCACTCCTTTTGTAATCGAGTCATGTTGTAAAGCCCGCGCAGCACGATTGTAATAGAGTCTGTAAATGATGTCTATTATAAATAAAATAAAAAGTTTATTTGTCTCAATGTGTTCTTCAATTTGTCTGCGCTTACTCTCTTAGATGCTATGATTCGGATTACCTTATGACTATGCCTTGTGCGATCGTAAATTAGGTTCGCACGACATCACGCCCGAGGGACGACTATCGATTCTACGACATCGGGGCGTGACATAATGGTATCAGAGCACAGCTTTACGTCCTTGTCCTCTAGTCTCGAGTTTCTAGTCTGAAACCGTTGACCTCGTGTCGATGAGATGAGTTGTTCCATACGCTGAACCCAGGACACATTCTGAAACTAACGAGAGTTGCCTTTCTTTTCCCTGCAGTTGCGAAATCTCGGACAGAGGATGAGACGAGCGCTTCCAGCGGCTAGAGTAGTTCCAGACCCGAGCATTCCGTCAACTCAACGGGGATGACGCCTACCGTAGCCGGATCTTCTGGTGACCCGATATAACGGATGCTGCAGATGCTCGAAATGCAGCAACGCCAAAATAAGCTCCATCGTCAGCAGGAGGCTCATCAGACCCAGTTTGAGAATCGGTTCGAGGCAAAATTCAAGGTGCAGCTGAATACACTCCAATAAATAGTACAATCGGTCGTGGCCAACAATAATTCTACGATGTCGCTTGTCGTGACCGAGCCTGCGGTTCGATCCAAAGAAGCTGAACCGCAGGCGCCCGTGCTCTCATCTGCGGCACTGAGAAGTTCTGTCAAATTTTACAAAAAGCTACCGCACTTCCTTCAACGGTAGAGAAGATTCCTCCGTGGCGATCGACTGGTTGGAGAAGCTGGAAGACAGATTCGAACTTCTGGGTGTCGAAGAATCAAAGAAAGTCGCTTGTGCTCAACAACTACTTCGAATGAATGCGCACGATTGGTGGGTCGTACAGAAGAGGATAATTCGACGTGAAGGCGAGACGACGGCGATCTCGTGGGCCACATTCAGAAAAGTGTTCGAGACTAAATATCTTTCTACAGCCGTGTGACAGGAAAAAGAAAACAAATTTATGCAGTTGAGATAAGGAAATATGACAGTATGATAGTACGTAGCCGAATTCAACAAACTAGCCAAATTTGCTGGAGCATATCTACCTACAACTGCAAGTCGAGCTCGACGATTCAAAGTTGGCCTGCGTTCCTCTATTCGTGCCCATGTTTTGGTGCCTGAATACAAAATCGTGGACGAGGCACTCAATCATGCCCTCCGTCTGGAGTCCGAGTATCCTTCTGCTACTACTGGCGCTGTTCACTTTAATGACAAATGCCATAGTAATACAGGAGGCAACATGCGCACAAGCGTCAAAACTGCAGCAACATAGGCGGCAACCAAGCAAAGGATCAAATAGTCTATAATTTCTGCCACAATGAGGGGCACGTGGCCAACGAGTGCCGGTTGAAGAGTGGAGCATGCTTCGGTTACGGCCGAACAAACCACATTTCACGCACGTGTCCGGAGAAGCCGAACCAGTGCCCCTAGCAACACCAACAAAATCGAGGCCAAGCACCTCGGGCTCCACAGACTGCGCAACAAAATGGCCAAGACCGTCGCCCCAATGTCCAGGGCCACATCTACGCCATGACTCGAAACGAAACGTTCGCCTCTGACACAGTCGTGACAGGTATACTGCATTTCAATAACAAACCTGCTCGTGTACAGTTTGATTCAGGTGCCATGCATAGTTTTATATCGGCGGACTTCACCGTCGAGCACAAATTTTCTCTGACACTGCTAGGTCTCGATCTTACTGTTAGTGTACCGTCGGGCATGCCACTAATTAAAATTTTAGTCTGCGAAGACGGAATCATCTGTATAATTGGTCAAAAGCTCAGTCTTAATGCGATAGTTCTAGATATTAAGGACTACGACATCATTCTGGGGATGGATTGGCTCGGTCTGTGCAATGCAACCATCGACTGTGCTAAAAAGAGGGTCACATTCCGTATACCTGGAGTGCCTAAATTTTACTATTTGTGTGGTGAGTCGTCGCCGGCCTACATGGTGATCTCCGCAATATCTGCTCGATGGATGCTGCATTACGGGTGCGAAGGCTATCTAGCGTCCCTTTCGAGACATGCGATAGGATGGTGCAAACGCGAGTCAGACCGACGTTGTGGCAGAATTCCCAGATGTGTTCCCGGACGAACTGCCCGTGTCATGACCCGCTACCCAAATTGTTGGGTCAGGCCGAGTCATGCCCAGCCTACGTTTGATATAAAACGTAGTAAGCTGTTCTAAAGACAACAGGATAAGACTAAATGTGCTAACAGTTCTATAAGTGAATAAAAGTCATAAATGCTTCAAACACAAAAGTCGGCTCATATAGTAAAATGTCCAAAGTACAAGTCTGAAATGTAAAACTGGATACATGTCCACTTACAAAATACATAGTCTAATACATGACTACTCTCAAAAGTCTAAAGCAAAAAGACAACTAGGCGAGGTTCCCTGCAGGAACATCCTCGTAAAGCAAAGCCGGATCCCCGGCAGTATCTCCATAATATGAGTTGCAGAGTAACTCCTCCTCAGTAAGAACACCTACAACGTTATCCTGTCAGGACGGGAGCAAGTACTGAATCTAGCAAACTAGCATATGAAACATGGAAATGAACATAAGAGAAAATAATTGGAAATATGGCATCACATAGTCTATCATGGCAAGGACACATATGTCATAGAGACAGATGTATATGTAATATTTAAAACTGTAGCAGGTACGTGATCGGTCAATAGATGTACAATGTGCTAGGGTACATGTAAATAAAATGTACATACGTACAAGTGTACAACATAGGTGTACATCCGTACAGAAATACGGGATAAAGGCCTACGGCGCAGTAACATATAAAATATAACTTTGCTCGGTTCGATAAATGGGGCATGATCACGTACGCTACTAACAGTTTTCCCATAACCCATATTCTATTCATGTGAGAGATGCATAAAAGACTGTTCTAAGCATGGTAGTAATGGAAAGTACAACATGTGATATTTTAACTTGCTACCCCAAGGATCAGCATTTAACATGGTTGGATTAGCAGTTCATTTATGTAACAGTATGTAAAGTTCATAGAAAGTACTTGCCTCTAGCAAAGCAAAGCAAGCTGCGATAAAAGTGCTATAGATGTCCGGTAACTCGTCACTATAGAAATAAATACATAAACTTAGTTTTTACACTAAGCTAAAACGCTAAGACACTAATTTGTGAAACACGACTTGTGACTGGGCACCTAGCCAAAATGATGACTTTGGCATAGGAGACCAATGTGGGGTGACACACTACTTTAACTAACTTTCTAGGGTCTTTATACTAGTGAGGGGTGAGGTTCAACACGGCTAAAACTCAAAGTAACACAAAAAGTTACAAGTCGTAATTAATCAATAAATAAATCAAATGATCATTGTGTTTTAACAATTTTTGAGATAGACAAAAAGTGTAATTTTACATAAAATAAAGTACCAAATTGATCTTTGCTAATTGTAGAAATTTATTATAATTTTCCTGGAATTTATTAACCAGTACAAGTATTTTATAAAAATCAGTTTTCCTAAGTATACAGAAAATGAGTTTTGGTTTCATATGCCAAATTAGTGGCAAAACAGTAAATTAAATACTATAAAAATTATACTAAAATAGCTAAATTAACATAGTATTTAAATACTATTTTTTCAGAAATTTAACAGTACTCTAAGTATTTTTAGAAATTCAAAAACAACATTGCACACAATTGAAATTAAATAATTAATTATCTGCGTATTTTGTCCATGTATATAATTTGAACCAAAGTTCAAATACAGGACCCAAGGCCATGAATCAAGTCCAATATGACTTGTACAGGTCTTGAATGTGTGAAAACACATTTGGACCCAAAAACCCATGCTAGACTTGGACACCAAATGGTTGCAGTAATTTAAATACACAAAAATACAAAGTCGTACAAATACTTAATAAATACTAATATTTTAATGGGATAAAATTATACCTAGTAGTTATAAAGATATGACAAGTATGTTTGCATAATAATAATAATTTACACTAGGTATAGTAAAATACATATATAAAATGTATATCTACAATATTTATATTTACATATAAATATATAGACATTTACATAATGGATATATACATACATATGTTAAAATACATATATATATATATATATATATATATATATATATATATATATATATATATATATATATATATATATTATTAACTATAAAGTATATAAATATATACGAATATTGTATACATATATATAATAGTATATATATAATAATAATATATATACACACACATGAATATATATACATATATACATATATGTACATAAATACATATATATATATATATATATATATATATATATATATATATATATATATATATATATATATATATATATATATATATATATATATATATACATATAGATATATACATATTATAATAAGGCACTAAATATAACATATATATATATATATATATATATATATATATATATATATATATATATATATATATATATATATATATATATAAAATCCAGTATATATGTATATATAATACAGTACAATAATACATATATATATAAAAAAAAAAAAAAAAAAAAAAAATATATATATATATATATATATATATATATATATATATATATATATATATATATATATAAATAACAGAAAAAAGAAAAAAGAAAAAGGAAAAGGAAAAGAAATGGAAACAGCAGTAAGGGGGGCTCGAACTCGAGCCAGAGAGCGCGGGGGGGGGGGGGGAGCGGTTTAAGTCGGGTCGGGCTGGCCAGGGGGTCAGCCCGCTGGTTGTGTTAGGGTTAGGCTTAGATTAGTTTTATTTAGGTTTTAAGCATTTAATAAATAAAAAAAAATAAAAACAGTCCTGTGTCCTGACAGTTAGGGACACAGGAGTCTACGTGTCCGGGTCGATTTCGACACGCACGACACGAGTTTGTTGTGTCCAGTTCTACACTCGTGCTCGCCAGGACATGGCGAACCACATACATGGACACGAGCTACTCACGACACGTTTTGACACTTGCCACTTACGTATCCGGCGGTTGGGGGGGGATTTGAACGTGCTGGCCGGCGGAGTAGGCGTCGGGGCAGTGGCGCTCCGGTGGCGCTGGGTGCGGTTCGTCGCGGCGCGTCGGATGATGGTGGTTGTGGGAGGTGGCGCTCATCGTGGGGGCTGGACGAGAGTTCGTCGGAGTTAGGGTTGCGGCGGGATTTAAATGGGGAAGATGGGGGCTGTAGTAGGCGTAGATTGGTCGAAGTGGGGGTGGTCGTGCTGAGGGGAGTGAGGGGAGTTTTATAGGGGGTTGAGGCGGTCGGGCTGGCCGAAAATGGCGGGGGCAGCCTGGTCGTCGATCGTCGGGCAGGGAGTGGGTGAGAGGAGAGAGAAGGATCGTGGAGGGGGGGAGGGGGGGGGGGGGGTAGGGTAGGTTAGCAATTAGGCCCCCATAGTTTAGGAATTTACACAATGGTCCCCACAGTAGGTAAATGCAAATAAGAATTTGCATTCCACAGTTTTAAAACATTTGAGTAATTGCAAACTGATATCGAACAATTTAATAAATTGCATACTGATATAAAAATAATTTTAAAAATTACAGAATGATATTAAAACAATTAAATTAATTGCAAAATGATATTTTAGCTATTAAAACTTATTTAAAAATCATTTAAAAATTCAAAAAAAATTTCTAAAAATTATAATAAATATTTTAAGGCTAAAAATAACATTAATAATTAATTAACACTAATTAAGTAATTTTTTTGAAAAACAGGGGCTTACAAGTATTCCCTCCTTGAAAAATTTCGTCCTCGAAATTCACAATGATTGAAGACCCTACAATATTCTAACATAGCAAGCAATGCAAGAAATGACTAAGGCTATGATCGAAACTAACCTCTAAGGTATCAAGCGGGAACGGGTGGTTTCCTCGCAGCGGTTGGATCAAACAAGTAAGGGTATCTCTCCCTCATGTCCGACTCCCTTTCCCAAGTAGATTCACCTGGAGAGTGACGGCTCCAAGCTACTCGTACTAAGGGTATAACCTTGTTCCTCAGCCTCTTCTCTCTCCTGTCTAATATCTCCACTGGATGCTCAGAAACTTTAAGGCTCGGTCCGACCTCCAACTCTGAATGATCTAGCACATGACTGGAGTCTGGAACATATCTCCTCAGCTGAGATACGTGAAAGACATCGTGAACTCCTGCTAGGTTGGGTGGAAGTGCAACCATGTAAGCTACCTCTCCAATTCTGCCAAGTATCTCGAACGACCCGATGTATCTGGGGCTCAGCTTCCTTCCTCGTCCGAACCGGATCGTCCCTCTAGTAGGTGATATCTTCACTAGCACCATATCACCATCTGCAAACTCCATTGGCCTGCGACTAGCATCAGCCCAGTGTTTCTGCCTATCCTGAGCTACTCTGAGCCTGTCTCTGATCATCCCGACTTTTTTTGCTGCATCCGTGATCATCTCTGGCCCAAGCATAACTCTGTCTCCGACATCATCCCAAAAGAGCGGTGTGCGACATCGTCGTCCATAAAGCGCCTCGAAAGGAGACATACCAATACTGGCTTGATAGCTGTTGTTGTATGAAAACTCTACCAAGTGTAGATGGCTCTCCCAAGATCCTCCGAAGTCCAGCACGCAGGTCCTCAGCATATCCTCCAGTGTCTGTATCGTCCTCTCGGCCTGCCCATCTGTCTGCGGGTGGTACGCCGTACTGAACTTGAGCCTACTGCCCAACTCCTCCTGCAAGCTCCTCCAGTAGTGGGATGTGAATCTGCTGTCTCTGTCTGACACGATGATCACCGGCACTCCGTGTAGGCGAACTATCTGCTGCATGTATAGCTCCGCCAACTTCTCGGTGGGAAGCCCCACCTTGAAGGGTATGAAGTGCGCACACTTCGTCAGCCTGTCCACGATGACCCAAATGGCATCCTTCCCTCCTTGGGAACGAGGAAGCCCTGAGACGAAGTCCATCGTAATATGTTCCCACTTCCACTCGGGAATGGATAACGGCTGCAACAAACCAGCTGGCCTCTAGCGCTCCGCATTGACCTGCTGGCAAACTAGGCATCTCGAGATAAAACGTGATACATCCCTCTTCATCCCATGCCACCAAAGATGTTCCCGAAAGTCACGGTACATCTTGTTAGCACCAGGGTGAATAGAATATCTCGATCGGTGCGCCTCCTGCAAGACTGCCTCAACCAGCTCTCCCTTCGGCACGTACAATCGGCTGCCATGCCTCAAGGATCCATCCTCTGCTATAGTGAAGTCATCCAGCAATACAGCTAAAGCCTGGGCTCGAAGTCTGCGAAGGCTCTCATCTGTAGATTGCGCCTCCCGGATCTGCTCTATCAAACCTGACTGAATGTCAAGTGCCATCATCTGTATCACTGATCCTGGCCGAACTAGCTCGATACCGAGCTTCTCTAGATCTTCCCGCAAGTGTCGATCAATCATCAGGTACCATGCCATCGGATGCCTGCTCAGCGCATCCGCCACCACATTTGCCTTCCCGGGGTGATGCTGTAAATCGATGTCGAAGTCTTTCATCAACTCCAACCATTGTCTTTGCCTCATGTTCAGCTCTTTCTGCGTGAACACATACTTCAAGCTTTTGTGGTCAGCAAAGATTTCCACACGCTCTCCGTATAAGTAATGTTTCCATAACTTGAGTGCAAAGATCACCGCAGCTAACTCTAGGTCATGGGTAGAATAATTCCTCTCATGAGTCCGCAATTGCCTAGATGCATAAGCAATCACTTTCCCATGCTGTTGTAGGACACATCCTAGCCCCTTCCCAGAAGCATCGCTGTAAATGGTGAAACCTCCAGAACCTGAAGGTAATGTCAGAACTGGAGCGGTCGTCAGCCTCCTCTTCAGCTCCTCAAATGCTGCCTTGCAGTCCTTTGACCAGATGTACTCTGCGTTCTTCCGCGTCAGCTTCGTCATGGGTTCAGCTATCCTAGCAAAGTCCTGGACGAACTTTCTATAATAGCCTGCTAAACCCAGAAAGCTCCTGATCTCTGAAACTGACGTCGGAGCCTTCTATGTCTCAACTGCAGCAATCTTCCTGGGATCCACCGAGATTCCATCTCCAGTGACTACATGGTCGAGAAACTCCACTCGGTCTAAAAAGAACTCGCACTTCAGCAATTTGGCAAACAATCTCTCCTGCCTCAGAATCTCCAAAACTATCCGCAAGTACTCTGCATGCTCCTCCGGTGTCTTCGAGTATATCAGGATGTCGTCGATAAATACTACGACGAACTTATCCAGATACTGGTGAAATGTCTTATTCATCAAATTCATAAAGACAGCTGGCATATTTGTGAGACCAAATGGCATCACCAGAAACTCGTACTGCCCATACTTCGTGTTGAACGCCGTCTTCTGGATGTCTGCTGCCCTAACCTTCACCTGGTGGTACCCGGATCTCAAGTCTATCCTGGAAAACACCTTCGCCCCGCTCAACTGGTCGAACAAATCATCTATCCTGGGCAGAGGATATTTGTTCTTGATGGTGATGGCATTTAAGGCCCGGTAGTCAATACATAACCGGACTGTACCATCCTTCTTAGGCACAAAGAGCACTGGCGCTCCCCATGGAGAAGCACTGGATCGAATGAAATCCTTTTTTAACAGGTCATCAATCTGCTCTTTCATCTCTATGGCCTCCTTGGGATTCACTCTATAGCAAGTCCGGGATATTGGTGATGAACCTGGCACTAAATCTATAGTAAACTCCACATCTCTGTCAGGCGGAAGCCCTGGAAGATCCTCCGGGAATACATCCATAAACTCCCTAATGATAGGGTGTGGCGGTGCTACGTCCCCAACTGTCGCACAATAGTTCGACTCTAGGCTGATCTCCGGCCCTGTCCTCCTGACACTGAATGGTGATGTGCCTGGGGGACTGAACAAAATACTACCCTCATGACAATCTATAGATGCATGGGCATAGCTAAGCCATTCCATCCCCAATATGATATCATAATCGGGGAGTGGCATCACAAAGAATCGTCCCCTGAACTCTCTCCCGGCTATAAAAATAGAACATCTATAGATAGATCTAATAGGCACTGGTCCTCCTCCCGTCATCACTCTACTAATCTTCGCAGTAGGTGTAGCTACTAGATGGTGTTTATGCATAAACTCTAATGATAGGAAGCTATGAGATGCACCAGAATCAAACAAACATAGAGCTAGAAAAGTATGCAAATAAACATGACCTGTGATGACGTCAGCTAAGTAATCTGGCTCCGAAACTTGCTCCGGCTTCGGCTCGAGAGCTAGACTATAAACCTTCCCCTGAGGTCCCTTCTGCTGCTGCAGATGCTGTCCAAACCTCTCCTGCTGGGTCGGAAGCGGTCCTCTAGGTCCCTTAGCTGCTGGGCAGTCCCGGTACTGATGGGTGGCAGACCTACAAACTAAGCACTGCCTCAACCTCTTCCTGCAAACGACAAAATCATGCCCTAGCCTGCTACAGAATGAACACACACCTCCCTTCGGCTGCTGCTACTGATGTCGGGGTCCCGGGGCTCTAACTGGCGGGGTCTGATGATGTAGTGTAGGAGGACGGTAAGTCTGCTGGGGTGGCGTCGGTGCTCTCTGCTGGAAAGCCTGACGCTTGGACGGTCCCTCATGATGTACAGAAGCCGGCCTCTTGCTAGACAGAAGATGCTCCTCGATGCTCCGGGCCAACTCTAGGCTCTGGTAGTAGTCAGTCGTACCGCTCGCCACTATAAGAATGCCGATGTCTGGAACTCGACCATGGCAAAACCTACGGGTCATCTCCTCTGGATCTGCAACCAGACTAGGAGCGAAACGGCTCAGGCGACTAAACTCTGTCGCATACTCGTCAACAGAACGGTTCCCCTGCTGGATGTTCTGGAATCGTAGCCCCATGGCTACTCTAGCAGTGGTCGAGAAGAATTTCTTCTTGAACTGGGTCTTGAACTGATCCCAAGTGGCTCTCCCTCTCGCAAATAACGGCTCATTCCGGAACCAGACTCCTGCCAAGTCTATTAGCAGAAATCCCGCTGCCTCGACCTGGAGGTCACCCGGCATCCTAACTCCAAGGAGCTTCCTCTCCACCGAGTCTTGCCAGTCATCTGCTACTACTATACCCTCAGTCCCTGAGAACTCCTTGGGATTCAGACCCATGAAGTCCTTGATCGTCCCCGCTCTCTGCCGTGGCTCTACAGGTGGTGGGACCACGGGACGTTCCTCAGAACGCTCCATGCTCTGGCGGAGTAGGGCAGTCTGCTCCTGATGGGTTGTTAGGAACCCCTGGATCATAGTGAGCAGCTGGTTTTCGTCGAGTGTAACGGAAGCCTGGGTAGGTATGGTGATAGGGGGTGGTAGAAGTATCGGGGTCTGCTGGGACTGTGATGTGCAAGGTGGTGGAGGCATCTGGGTCTATGGATCTGTGGAGTGGGGGAATGTGGTAGGTGGAGGTATATCAGTCAACTGGTCAGCTGACTGGATAGGGAGTGCACCATTCTCAGGTGTAACATACTGGGATGAACGAGTAAGCACCATCTAATTACAATAAAAAGGACTTATAAGGACTTGTTTAAAGTAAGCAATCATAGGCAAGAAAATCTAATTATAATAGCAAGCATGTGATATTTTCCTATGTTGCAATCCTAGGTGTTCTAAGCGTCATTCCTAATGTTGTCTAATTACCTTAAGTTCCTAATTGCAGGCATGCTTGGTACATTAACGTAACCAAACAATTTAGTCAGGACCTGCATGGGCCACCACTAAAAATATGTCACGACCCGCTACCCAAATTGTTGGGCCAGGCCGAGTCATGCCCAGCCTATGTTTGATATAAAACGTAGTAAGCTGTTCTAAAGACAACAGGATAAGACTAAATGTGCTAACAGTTCTATAAGTGAATAAAAGTCATAAATGCTTCAAACACAAAAGTCGGCTCATATAGTAAAATGTCCAAAGTACAAGTCTGAAATATAAAACTGGATACATGTCCAGTTACAAAATACGTAGTCTAATACATGACTACTCTCAAAAGTCTAAAGCAAAAAGACAACTAGGCGAGGTTCCCTGCAAGAACATC
>JANAVB010019582.1:0-12500 GCA_029216955.1 Iris pallida | reverse complement strand
TCATTTTAGCTGAAGGCATTATAGTCGACCCAAAGAAAGTTGAAGCCATTGTCGATTGGAAACGGCCAGCGTCCATCGACGAGATTCGAAGTTTTCTTGGCTTATCGGGATACTATCGACGCTTCGTGAAAGACTTCGCGAAAATTGCATCGCCTCTGACTCGCCTCACCCAGAAAGTAGTCACATTTGAATGGTCAGACGACTGTGAAGCTTCCTTCCAGGAATTAAAGCAACGGCTCGTCTCGGCCCCGATACTCGCACTTCCAGAAGGGACTGAAGGTTTCCAGATATTCAGCGATGCATCCGGTCAGGGCTTGGGGTGTATGCTGATGCAGCGGAACAAGGTGATATCTTTCGCTTCCCGATAGCTAAAGCCCCACGAGAAGAACTACCCTACTCATGACCTAGAGTTAGCGGCGATTGTGTTTGTGTTGAAATTATGGCGTCACTATCTTTATGGCGTGGCATGCACGATCCATACCGATCGCAAGAGCCTCAAGTATCTATTCACGCAGAAGAAACTGAACTTTCGACAAAGGCGTTGGCTTGAACTGATCAAAGATTACGACTTGACTATTGACTATACGCCAAAAAAGGGAAATGTCATGGCGGATGCTCCGAGTCGAAAGTATATTGCCTTGCTATCCATCGACCGTATATTGCTAAGCGACCTAGAAGAGATAAACATCAAACTCCAAGTCAGATTCAGGAATGTACAGTTGGCAAAGTTGTAGTTAGAGCCGAGCTTGCAAGTAAAGATTAAGACTGCTCAGAAGGACGATCCGTACCTAAAGAAAATACGGGAGGTAATCTCGACAGGTAGGACGACCAAGTTTGCGGAAGATGAAATCGACATGCTTCGATTGAAGGGTAGGCTATGCGTTCCGGATAATTTAGAACTTAGAAAAGAGATATTATCGGAGACGCACTATATGAAATACACCTTGCATCATGTAGCACAAAGATGTACAAGGATCTCTACACAAACTTCTGGTGGCATGGAATGAAAAGAGATGTGGCACTCTTCGTGTCACAATGCATGGCCTGTCAACAGGTGAAAGTTGAGCATCAGAGATCGGGCAGGAAGATGCAGAATCTGGCAATTCCGGAATAGAAGTGGCAGCACATATGCATGGATTTTATTGTTGGTCTGTCGAAGACGCCACGGGAAACTGATGCCATCTGGGTCATCGTCGATCGACTAACCAAGTCAAAGCACTTCATTGCTATTACAGTTACTAGGAGCGTTGATCGTCTGGCTCAGATTTATCTTGACGAGATAGTACGGCTGCACGGAGTCCCGACATCCATCGTCTCTGATCGGGATGCACGATTTCTATCGCGCTTCTAGAGTAGCTTTCAGTCGACTCTAGGTACCAAGTTGCAGTTTAGCTTAGCTTACCATCCCAGACCGACGACATGTTCAGCTCTGCGCAATTGACTTCAAATCGATTTGGGACATTCATCTGCCTCTGGCCGAATTTGCATATAACAATAGCTATCAATC
Organism: Iris pallida; assembly: GCA_029216955.1. Taxonomy (NCBI): domain Eukaryota; kingdom Viridiplantae; phylum Streptophyta; class Magnoliopsida; order Asparagales; family Iridaceae; genus Iris; species Iris pallida. The sequence continues at coordinate 10,993 of JANAVB010019582.1, read as the reverse complement.
CAGTATCCAAATGGTGCCGTATGAAGCCTTGTATGGACGAAAGTGCCAGTCACCCATTTGTTGGGATTAAGTCGGAGATGGCAGATTCTCGGCCCGAAACTGGTAGAGCAAACTATGCAAAAAGTTTGGCTCATTCGGGAAAGATTAAAGACCGTATAGAGTCGACAGAAAAGTTATACGGATATTCATCGTCGATCCCTCGAGTTTCAAGAAGGCGATCACATATTTCTTAAAGTGTCACCTATACGGGAGTTACTCGGTTTGGTGCAAAGGGAAAGTTGGGTCCAAGATTCGTTGGGCCGTTCGAAATACTCAAGCAGGTCGCCCCAGTGGCCTATCAAATTGCTCTGCCGTCGGTGCTAGAAGGTGTACACAATGTCTTCCACATCTCTTAGTTGCAGAAGTACGTGCACGACCCAAGCCACGTGGTAGATTTTGGTCAGCTGGAGCTGAACTCTGATTTATCTTACGTTGAAGAGCCAGTTCAAATCTTAGAACGCAAGGATAAGCTGCTGCGGAATCGAACGATCCCTCTCATCTGCGTACTCTGAAGAAACCATTCGATCGAAGAGTCAATGTGGGAACTTGAATCGAAAATGAAGGAGAAATTTCTTTTATTGTTCTCGTAGAGGTAGGTTCTATTCTTAAGTATCGAGGACAAAACTTTTTCTTAGTTGGTTATGGTGTAGTTCCCCGTCCCTACATCGTACCCTGTTTTCGTCCATGGGGTGCGCGAGAAAGGAATACTGTCGCTATTAATTTGGTCGGGATCGATAGGTCAGAATCGGCCGAATTGGTCGAACAGGAACGATTGAATTAAGATCCTTTTCTCGTTGTGGAAAGGCTTCTTCGGAATCAATTCTCACATTTAGCGGGTTACGCCTTAAGGATTGGCTCTGCGGCTGAGTCGGAAGAGACCTCCCGTTGCTCTAGTTTTCATGCCGTACTTACTTTGGCTTTGATTTTGGCTTTGTCTTTGGCTTTGGTTTTGGTTTTCATGAATGCGTTTTCGTGAATATTTTCAATAGGTTTTCATGGTTACGTTTTCAAACTTTGCATTCGTATCGAACTTCTTAAATAAAACAGTGTTCTAATCAGTTGCTTGTGCGATTGCAGGTGATCGCGTAGGCAACGTTTGTACAGCCAACCAGTCCCTCGCCTAAAGCAAAGTCTAAGGTGAGTGGCTGACCTTCTTCGCCTCGACCCTCTGTTTCAAAATCAAATCTGAAACACAAATGAAATGCTTGTCAACATAGTGTAGAATCAAAAAAATCGTGGCATGATTCTTCACGACTCTTGCTATAGAACTATTGTACGCGAATACTAATGCATGCTTTCTTATGTCCTATTTACTTAGCCTATGCAAACAGAAGAATGAATCGATTAACGTTTATCGCAACGATACGGTTAAAGTGAATAAATTGACTAAGTTCAAAAGAAAGGCCAAGTTTTACACATAAAAGAGAAATGATAAGGTTTTCGAAAAGAGAGTATTTTTAAAGACTCTGCAAAACGATCATTGAACAACTTGTCGACAAGGTGTATCCTCGAACGGTTGCCTAGGCCAAGGAACTGATTCGGCCTGGGAGGAACGAGTATAGCAAGTGCCAACCTTATATCGACGTGGGTTATTCGGGAACTTTCGCATAGGGCTCGCTACCCGCCGCGAAAGGGTCACCGTCGAACCCAGCTATAGTCCGTGATGGCTTGACATTGCCAGTGACCTTCATACCCTTTTACTGCTTAACTAATTCACGTGACACGGGATGAATATGATAGCTGCTCAATGTATACCATTTCATATGCTTGCCTCAAACATGTTAACATGTAGATCAAACATGATGGTTAGAAAGGTCACAAATATAGCTAACATGTTTTATAAAACTGCTTGAACCAAATGCAGAGCTTGGGTTTAATTAGCCACTCGCTAATATATGTGATCGTACTGACCCTCGCTCTTTGCAGGTGCCAGTAATCAGGAGGAACGTGCCAACTAGCTAGGCGACGTTCGTGCTTTTGAAGCTTTGACCGCACGTCAAAGACCCTATCGCTGAAATTTTGATGACTCTCTGCAAGTCCAACGAACATGTCTCGGCATCCCTCGCATCCAGGTGGCTAGAATACTTTTGTTGTACATGAGGGATGTATGTATGGAACGGTTATCTCATCAGCACTCCTTTTGTAAGCGAGTCATATTGTAAAGCCCGCACGACACGATTGTAATAGAGTCTGTAAATGATATCTATTATCAATAAAATGAAAAGTTTTTTTTTTATCTCAATGTGTTCTTCAATTTGTCTGCGCTTGGTTTCTTTGATGTTGTATTTCGGATTACCTTATGACTATGTCTTGTGCGATCGCAAATTAGGTTCGCACGACATCACGCCCAGGAAACGACTATCGATTCTACGAAATCTGGGCGTGACATCTCTTGTTGCACGACTTGAATCAATTCACATGCTTTATGCATTTGCAAAATTTTAAAGTTTCAAACTCTTTCAAATGGATGTCAAAAGTGCTTTTCTTAACGGTTTTATCAAAGAAGTGTTTGTAAAGCATCCACCTGGTTTTAAAAATCACAAATTGTTTGATCATGTTTTCAAACTTAAGAAAGCTCTCTATGGCCACAAACAAGCCCCTCGAGCTTGGTATGAATGCCTTAGCACTTTCTTACTTGACAAAAGTTTTTCAAAAGAAAAAATTGACACGACACTGTTTATAAAATCTATTGATGACACCATTCTCTTAGTGCAAATTTATGTGGATGACATTATATTTGGGTCTACTATTAAGGTTCTATGCCAAGAATTTGCCAAGTGTATGAAGAATGAGTTTGAGATGAGCATGATGGGGGAGCTCAACTACTTTCTTGGACTGCAAGTCAAACAATACTCACAAGGAGTCTTCATCAGCCAATCAAAGTAAAAAAAGGATGTGTTGAAGAAGTTTGATCTTGACAACATCAAACCAATCAGTACTCTGATGGCTACTACAACAAAATAAGAACCTGATGAAAGAGACAAACCAGTTAATCAACGTAAGTATCGAGGTATGATTGGTAGTCTACTCTATTTAACTGCTATTCGTTCCGATATCATGTTTAGTGTTTACCTGTGTGCTCGCTATCAAGCCAACCCTAAGGAATCACACATGACTGTAGCTAAGCGTATCTTTCGATACCTTAAAGGGACTGTTACGGTGGGCTTATGGTATCCCAAAACCATATCCTTTTACTTGATCAGCTATTCCAATACCAATTTTGCCATATGCAAAGTCTACCGTAAGAGTACCAGCGACACGTGTCATTTGTTAGGCAAGGCTTTAGTATCTTGGTTTAGCAAGAAATAAAATTCTATAGCACTCTCTACAACAGAAGCTGGATACATAGCTACAGGACGTTGTTGTGCTCAAATTTTGTAGATGAAGCAAACCCTTGAAGACTATAATTTACTTTTTAAGCACATACCTATATTCTGTGATAACACTAGTGTAATTAACCTGACTAATAATCCAGTATGTCACTCACGCACTAAGCACATAGAAATTAGACACTATTTTTTGCGTGATCATCAATTGCATGGCATTATTAATCTAAAGTTTATACATACTGATCATCAGCTAGCAAACTTTTTTACAAAATCACTTGCCGAAGAGCGTTTCAACTTTCTTCATCGAGAATTGGGAATTTTGGATAAAAAATGTCATACACTAAGTTGTACCTGCACAAATAACTGTTAAAACATAATCATACATGGTGAAATTGTTTTGTGTACAAGCCGAAAGGGTCATTCTGACGACAAGGCGTAAAAGCTTAAGCGACATGGTGTACTAGTCTTCAGACTACCGCTAGCTGGGATTCGGCCCCTACAGCTAACCTGAGGCGATTCACCTGTGCTGGTCATTTTTTAACAAAGTTTGTCGCAAGGTTTAATTTATTTTATGGCTTATATAATTCATAATTGTTAATTCAAGACCATCCTTTATATCTTTTATCAACATTTTTCAACTTATTAGAGTTCTGGAACCAACCCCACAAAACTCAGGCCAAACTCTACCTATGGTAGAATTCAGGCCGAACTCTGTGTCATGGGTACCAGAACTCTAAGACACTCCTGGCCATCCTTCCGATTTGATCCAAGGGCTACGATTTAACTAGTGCAGCTGTCCCTACTCTTCATATGCACGAATTTGCTCTCTCTCTCTCTCTCTTTCCTCATTGCTACCACCTTCAACCTCTCTCCAAAGCTATCTCTCCAAAATCCTAACCCTATAAATCTCTTTGTTGGTGCTCTTCACTCTTCAAACTCAAGATTTCAAAGTTTTGGGTGATTCTCTTCCATCCTCCTTCATTATTTTTAAGGTATAACTCTTAGTTCTCCATCTCCACTTCCATTGTTGTTCTTCATTTTTTTTACTATTATCAATAGCTTCTAGACTTTTTAATAGAGGGAAGAGGATTAGGACTGAAGGAGCTTCACCATCAAACCCTCCTTCTCCTCTTCCAAGTCCTATTCACCTATTATTTAATCCTCCTCCTCCTCCAAATGCTAACACTTATAATGAGCATATTTTCGTATCGTTAGAAGCCTCTAACGAGTGGTACTCCGATTTTTGCTCACGAAGTTTTGTGCCGGGACATCGATCCCATTAACTTCACAATATTTTCTGAATTTGATCCTAATTTCAAGGATCTATGTCTTGATGAACTTGTGTCCACATTGTCACTCATTTACCTCAATGCAATTCAAATATTTTATTACAACATGACCCATGACGACTGTAAAATCTATTCTCGGGTCGTCGACATTAATATTATGTTTGATGACTTTGACCTAGCTGAATTTCTTGAATTCCCTGACCCAAATTCTTGGGAGCGTATTGTTGATGCTCGGAATTTCCAATTTGTTGGTGATATCACACTTGAAGGGTTCAAGGGTATGATGTGTGAACCCAACACCCGCCCTCGTAAACTTTGGGCTAAGTATCTCAACAACTATTTCTATGAACTTCATCGCATCATTTTCTCTTCCTTCCTGTCGAAAGAAGGATCTAACGATGAGGTTACTTTTCATGAGATTATCGCCATTTATTATCTTCACTTCACCATCCCCTTCAATTTTTCTCGCACGATGATGGATTGGATGATTCGTGCAAGGAAGAAGCCAAAATCGTTTGTTTATGCGATATAACTTCCTATGATCTTTCGTGCCTTCAATATCCCTTTGGATGAGTGTCAGTTTTTAGCTGCTCCTGCCTTTCTGTCCAAGGCACGTAGGACTGCCCCTGCTCCTGTTCCTCCTACTCTAGTTGAGAAGGAATCTTTTTACTCAGATGCCCCACAGCCTGAGCCTCCTGCCACCCTCGACTCCATCCGCAACTTGTTGCGCGACCGCTTTCGTTTGGAAGACGGTCGCTACACACAGCTAGACTATCAGACCACTCTGCAAATGAGCGCCATCAGCAACACCCTGCATAATATCTAGAACAACATGGCCTGGCATCCCACTATATCGTTTCCTACAGGTCGGGACCCTTCTCGCGAAGGCTACCGGATTGACGACCCATGGGCCTTGCGGTATTTGGATCATGATGTGGCATTTGTTGATCCTTGTCGCTCTGCCAGCGAGCCTTCGATTCGGCCGGTCCATCCCGTTCCCATGCTCTATGATGGTCGTCGTCTTCTACATGCTGCTGCTGCTGATGTTTACTTTTAGTTATGCTTTTCCATTTCATGTTTTCGCACTCTTTCCACTATGTTTTAGTTTATGACTTCAGTTTGTCATGTATGACTTCTAGTTTATTTAATTTGCATTATCAAACTGCTAGCTATCTTTATCAATGGTTGGTTATGGTTATAATTTGTGTGTTTGCTATCTTTACTTTGTCTATTTTTTCTCTCTTTACGGGGGAGCTATGATTCATTTTGCTAAATGACAAAGAGGAAGAAGTATAGATATTTGTTTGATGTGATCCTTATATGTTGTTGGATATTATGTTGTGCTTGGATAAAGAATTTTGTATCAGGACAAAACCAAAATAGTTAATTGCGGGGGAGCCGACATATCTATTTGCGGGGGAGCTACTTCATATATACAAACTACTCCCTTCAACGTGTGTCCAGGTATGAATGTTGCGATATGCAAATATCGTTTTGTCAATTATCAAAATGAGGTATATCGTTGACCCAAACTGGATCACAGTCAACCTAATTTAGAGAATTAATAAAATAATATTTGATATGATCCAATATGATACATTAAGCTCAAAGACAAGAACATCATCTATAACATATCAAGTTCAAGACAGACGTCATCGACAAGTTGGTCATTGCAATTGTACTTGTACTGATACTATAATTTTCATTTTATTGAGTCTAGAAATACGTACGTTGAGTCGCACTGAGTCATCTCAACCCTAGACTTACTACTCCAAGCTCCACCATACAAACAAGACAATCACCAAACCAAACCAAACTAAACCATTCTAGCCTACTTCAACTTTCTGGCCCCAAGGAATAAGAATTCGGGCCGAACACTACCCTAGGCAGAGTTCGGGCCGAACTCTGTCTCCTACAAATTAGAAAGATAATTTTTAGGAAAACTTTGATCTAGGCTGTCCAACGTTCGAGTTTTTGGATATTTGAGACAGGATTCTGGCCGAATTCTGCCTCCTCAGACCAGTATAAATAGGGCTTGAATTCTCTCATTTCAAATCATCTCTCACTCTCAATCTTCTAAGCCTTATACATTATGTGTAGGAACGAATTGTAAAGCGCAATACTCGAGAGGAGGGGGGGGGGGTGAATAGAGTAGGTAGCAAAATTTAGCTAATTTAAAAATATTAGCAACAAGATCACAGAATATATATATATATATATATATCAAAGATAAATAAATAAAAAGTAGAGAGCAAAAAGCAAATGCAAACACAAGGATGTATACTGGTTTTCCTATTATGAGGACTAATCCAGTCGGAAGAACTCTAGCTTCCAGTTGAATCCACTATTGGAAAATACCACAAGTTTTCATCCGAAGTTCTTGCAACTTCTACAATGCAAGCTTTGATCCGAAGTACTCGATCAACTTCAATTGTGAAGTGTCTTTCTTCAATCAAGCCTCTGATTACAATCACTTTGAAACTTCTACACCGTACCGCACTGGCAAATCGACTAGAGGATTGTAACTGGCTTGGAATTTGAAAATAAATAGCTCAGAACACTTTAGAAGAAGTAGTAGGCTTATAGAGAAGAGATATGAAAGTGAATTGGTGTATTGAAATGATCGAAATCCTTCTTTTTTTATAGTTTTTCCAAAGGCATAATTCGGACAGAACTCTATAAGAAAATCTCGGTAGGATCCGTAACTGCAGGAGGACCAAGTTCAAAATCCAACGTCTACTAACCGAACTCTGGCCGAATTCTGTTGGAGTTCTATCAGGGTTTTTGTAAATTGGTTTTTGGGCTTTTTGAAAAGATCGAGTAGTTAGAAAGTAGTTTGGGCGCTTATTTTCGAAATGAAAGAGTATTTTGAAAACATTTCTTGGATAGCCTATTTGCCAGCACGATGCAGTTTACATCGTATTCCTAGACTCAATAAATATGAAAAATATATTGATCAAATAGGAAAACCAATATCCCTTTGATGACGTCTTTCTTCTGATATTTGAGCAAACATGAAGACGCCTTTTTCCTTGACAGCAGTCGTCCAAAGATAAACAGATCTTGAAATCTGAATACCTTTCGGGGGCTTCGTCCCCGAACCCCGACGGGAGGGGGGGGTGCTGCCCCCTCGACCCCTGTCCACTGACCGGGCAGCGAAACCCCCGATGCGAGGCCCTGGGTAGGTCTTTGGGCAGTTCAGAGAAATCTCCTTCTATAACGCTGTCTTTGGCCCATTAATAATTCTCCATTGCATATGTCCTGGTTTGATCATGTTTGATCATGCTTACTACATGTCTGCAAATCAATGTTAGGCAAACAAAACAATATGATTTATTATGATACAAACATAGAAATATGATATAGAACATTAGGACAATGCTTATAAGTTTAAGTAGCAACATGATAGTGATTACATGTATATTAGTGATGTCATTATGGTAAACTTAATTGATTAGCCATATTCAAAAATATGATATAATTATTGGGCTAACAATCTCTTTCTTTTTTATTATGGCAAATCGGTTAAGTTTAAGATATATACAATAGATGCATGTATCACCAATAAACACGTAATACTAGAATATTGTGTGCTAAATTAAACTTATTTCTCCCCCTTTGACATGATCAAAAATAAGCTCTCCGTAATAAAAGATAAAACAAACTCAAGCATAAGTAAATAAGGAAGGCAAAAATAATCATGATCAAGATTTAGGAGAATAATGTAACGACAAGTTTAGAAAATTGCATAACTAAAGAATAAAAACTTGTCAACACAGTATAGTTGGTTAAGAAAAGAAATCAATAAATAGTTTACCAACTAGAAATCCAAAAAATGAAAATATAATGAGACTTTTAACAATGATCACAAAAAAAATATGATTCATAATTTGTCCATACAAATCAGTGAATCACTTCCATAAAGAGTATAATCATCGAAAATAAATCAAAATAAATATACTAGAACCTATGCAAATTCTATACCAAAGTTCATGCATTTGAATTCAAATACCTTAGCAAGATATATGTATATCCATTAGATAAATATGAAGATAATGAAGACAAAAATACTTGAGAAGGAAAAATTCAGTCGACTTGAATGCTCCCCCACAAAGTATGATCAGTCTAAATATTGATAATCATGAACTTTGAGATAAAATCTCAATAAGAAATGCCAAAATTAATTTAAACTCAATCAAATAAGGATAATTAAATATATTTCGCAAGATAATTTTTAGAAACTCGAATAAAATAAGAGAATTAAAAATTAATAAATAATAATAATCATACATTCTCTCATAAACTTACTAAAAAAATCATGAACCAATCAACAAGTTATGTTAAGTAAAAGAATATTTGTCCATGATAAACTAGGTATACCACACATTAAGGGCATAAATGTATTGAAACAATTAATTTGCTCACCCTTAAAATATGCGTATCCAGTTCTTAAGTAATTTATATGCAAAAATAATAATAATAACAAAATCTAAGGAATATCCAAGATATGGATCTTTTTTTTCCTTTGAGCAAATGCATATAAGGTTCCAAAAGCAAATATCATCTTTAAGCAAAAAGAAATAAATAAACGCTTAAAGATGAACAAACAAAATATGTCTAGAATAAAAAATAAACATAAATAGATAAATGTTCAAAGAAAACTGTATTCTAGATATATGGCATGTCAAGGGAATAATTGATTTGAAATAATTAACTGCTCCGCCTTTTATATGGTTAAATAAAAAAAAAATAGTATTGACAAAAATTAAAAATTTCAGAGATATATTTCCAGAAGTAGAAACTTATTCAAAAATATTAGGCCTTCTTATCAAAGTTCATTTCTTCCCTTTTAAAGCCTTAATACGGTGTCCACCTGACAACCGTAAGGTTAAAGAAAAGAAACGCTTTGAGAGAGAGATTCAATTTGCTTGACTTCTCCTCGTAAAGAGTTACTATTGTAGACAGTAAATAACTTGAATAAAAAGAATATAATAAAAATCTTAAAAACATGAATATTACACAAGCTAAAGACGAAATCACAAGACCATAATATTCAATGAGTAGTCACAAGATCATCAAGTCTGAATATCGAATAGTGACAGAAAAATGAATATATCAAAAGATGACAAACATTAACCTATGAAGATCAATGTATGTTACCTTTTGTAAAATTAAATAATATTATCCATCAAAGCTAAAATCCAAAATCTATCAGATAATAATTGCAACTAGATCTCAATAAATCTTTAATTTGTAAGCGTTGATCAATCTTGAGTTAGCTGTAGGGGTACTGTCCCAGCTAACGGAGGTTCACCGGAAAACACTTAAATACCGCTTCGCTTTGGCCTTAGCCGTGGTGACAGACAGACCCTTTGTAGGCTTGTACCCAAAACAAATTTCCTCTTTAATAACGAGGATTTAAGAAGAATTAGTGCAATATGAAATAAATTATATTTTATGGACTTTAAAAAATCTTAGAACAATGTAGCATACATCATAAGATGTATGAATTACACTTACCCATATGTGCTACAAAATTATTGGGTAACAATAAAATATAAAGTATTTATAAATCAAAATGTAGGACCTAGATACGTTGATGTATTTTGGAACTTAGGGGACTGGGTTCAGTACCTTGGATCCACATGTAGTGTCCCGTCCCGTTCAGTCAATCGGAGGAATCGAAACGCCGACGACGTTCGGCCTTAGCCTTGCAACGGCTGCTGGAAGACATCGCTCGGTCGAGGCGACCGCTCGCTCAGGTGGGGTAGTTTCGGTGAACTTGCCTCATCTTAGCCTTCACATAATAAATCGTGTGTTTTCAACTTGCAAAATAGGCTTGATAATAAAAGAGACGAATCCACATAGCTAAGGGAATAATCTCGACGGGTCAAAATGAGTTAGAACATGGAAAAAGGTCCAACGGTCGGCTTAGAGTTGGTGCACGGTGTGCTTTGAAAATGACACTCGGTCCTTCGTCCCGTGGCTTGGGAGAAGGAAAGTTGGTCTTCGGTGCAAAAGCTAAGAGTTAGCCTAAGTCATAGGCGTTGCTCGCGTAAATGCTTGATAAAGCATGCACGCTCCCACTGCGCAAGGCTTGGCATAGCCTTTGCTCGTCCCTCGGGTTAAGTTGTAGGCTTGAGTAAGTTAGGCAAAGTTATGCGCGGTCGCCTAAGTCATTCCAAGTGCTGTTCCGCTAATTTGCGGTTGTCGTAAGTAGTCCCACGATCTCAAGGCCCGTCGACTTGGGCAGGAGTGTCACGCAAAGCACGATGGGCTTAAGGTACGATGCACGAGCTTAGTGTTTAAGGCAAGGATCATAATTTGATTCAAAAT
>JANAVB010019581.1:0-53093 GCA_029216955.1 Iris pallida | reverse complement strand
AAATTCGTCATTAAAATTCAGCCCCGCTTTTTAGTAGCAAGCAACTTGGAACGACGATATCCTTAGCTCCGAACTCCGTTTTGCCTCTAATTTTTTTTAAAGAAGCGTATCGAGGTAAGATTTCCAAAACCATATTTTAATAGACAAAATTAGTTCTGTAGATTTCTGTAAAACTATTTGAGTATTAGATGTCCGAAAAATAAACGTGTTTCAGTATTTTTGCAATTTTGGGAGTTTCCGAAAACGAAATACGATCCGTTTAGTTTTTCGGAAAGCTAATACGAAAACCTATGCCATATCCTAATTATAGATTTACTAAATAAATCTAATAGGTATAGTATTAATTATAATTAGATAATAGACTATTTTCAGCATCCGGAGATTGTTTGTTTGGACCTTAGTTCCTCAGAGCCGTTGTTCCACCTACTTTCCTGTCTAATCTTGCCACCACAGTGCTCAGGACCCAGGCCAGTATACCTTGCTAATTAATTGTCATATTATTTATTTTTAGCATTTATTTACTTGTTTCGTATTTGTTATTTTTTATTTGTTATAAACTGCGCGTCCAAGCCATACTTGGGTGCAAGCGACTTTATTAGTCGTTACTTTATTTTATGCATGTTGACTTAGTGTTAGCGGACTACCTTCTTGTTGGGGATATCCTTATATCTCCTTTGGCTGTGACACTCACACTACACGGTTCGAGACATGTTGCTAGGGGCACGACTTATTGACTAGCTATCTCTAAAATCGTGTGACGGATAGATGATCGTAACTGCTATGACTAGGGTTTCAGAGACTCAAGCAGTTACAAAAAATGGACAAGACATGGACATGACTTGAACAGTGTGGAAATATTGGGGGAGGACAGTCGCTAGTGCGTATGGGAAGCCAAACAGGTAAACCACAGTCTCCGGATGGAACTATGGCTATATTTGCAGATATCCTCTGATGTTTTGGACGTTACGGATAAGTGACTTGGATGCCAGTTACGTACACATAGCCTAAAATCCCACCCATGTGCATAAAATTGTCCTCTAAATTGTACATTAGGCGGTTAGAATCTCTTTGCATATTTGTGTCTAGGATAGTCTTATATATTATTTGATTATTCTGACAGTTATAGCTTGTTCTTTCTGTATCTTGCTACGTCCGTCTGAGGACCTGGTTATTCCCCAGTGTGTGTTCATGTCTTCCGCAGGTATCTTAGCCGGGATCGTGGTCTTCTCATTTATTCGAAGATGACGTGACTTGGTTCCTCCTTGCTACTTCCACTTAGCCTTTTATATATCATGTACTTCTACTTTTACTTTTTATTTGGTTGGTAGTGGATGTGTCTCCCCCAACATATTGTACCAAGACAATTCATTATCTGCTATCTTTTATTCTTTTATTTTGTGGATGAGATTATTTAGTTGTGGTTTGCTGTATTTTACAGCTTATGTATACATACAAGGCCCATGTACTTCATATGTAGCTGGCATGTCTACGTACTTAGTCCTACGTATATTGGGACTGGGGCGTTACATGTTTTTGTGGTGGCCCATGCAGGTCAAGATAAATTGTTTGGTTACTTTATCGTACCAAGCAAGCCTGCGGATATGATTAGAGTGTAGGATCTCATCCATATACTTGACCTTCTCGATTTTATTTTCAATCTCTTGATTTGCATCTTACTTGATTCCCTCTATCGTTAATTCTTATCCTTCTTTCGTGCTTGATGTTGGTTAGAAAGATAATCCATGCTAGGTAGACTTGTCCCATTGTTCCATCACACCACTAGTTTAACTCTTGTAAGTTGGGTAGACACCTCACGACCTAACATTTATTTTCCTTGTGACCCATATTAACATGATTACTTAGACATAGCCTTTATAGGACCCTAACTTATCTAGCCCACCAAGCCTTAGATAAAAGACAGTAGGATGAATGTATAGGAACAATCACATGACAAGACTTAGATTCTTAAGGAGCTGAACTAATTCTACCTTCTTTCACTCTTACGCTCTCGTGCCTATATTTTTACCATCGTGACTAATGCTGCTAAATAGCCTAACTTTTGCAAGCTTACTTTTTATTCAAGCTTGTTCAAGACATATATTTTATTGGGGGCCCCCACTAACATATTGTCTAGTCAGAACCGGTGCATGATGGTCTGATCAACCTAGTGCACTTTGGTTCGCCTTTCACACTATTATCCTACGTGGTTGAGATATAGTTAAACTTACCCCTTAGAATCTCATCACTATTGCCTTGACGATTCTTTTTAATTATTCGGCCGCCTTTGAACCATGTATTCGTATTCGATAATATCGTCTTTGAACTCTATATTGCTTTCGCTTTCACCTATTTTATAAGGACGAAAGCGATGTACTTGAATTTCCTCTAGCTATCCTATCTCTTGTGACCATTAACACTCGATGTGACTATATCTTTGTCTTAACTACTCGTCCCTTCCTCGACCTTCTATCATGACTTTCTAATCACGTTAATTAGGAGTGAATCTAATCGTTCTCCTAATCGTGCCATCAACCTACTCCCAAGAAACCATATCTTAAGTCTCTAAAGTATTTATATGGATCCACTTAAAACTTTTAATCTTTTCCTTTTACGTTTATTAGCCATGTCCTTGATTTATTTCTAAATCACGATTTTCTAATGCTTGTTTATGTTGTTTCTTGCCTCGCCAAGGACTCGTCGAATTGTTATTACCAATATACCCCTTGTGCCTTCTTACCCCTACTTAATTTCGAGGACGAAATTCTTGTAAGTTGGGTAGGAAGTAAAATCTAAATTTCTACTATATTTTAGTACTGATTTTTTTTTGCATTTATACGTCGCATAGTCGTATTGTACGCCATGCGGGAATTTGCGTTTTTTCGTATTTACTCGTCGAGTGCGAATATGTGCGAGGTACATATTTTTAGAAAAATGGTTTTTGATTTTATTATCGGTAATGGTTTCAAAATTATATATATAATAATTATTTTTATTAAAAGTTGTGAAAAGTATCTATCGAGGTTGCCAAAACTTATTATTTTAGTTATTTATAAAAGGCTATCTTATTTTAATAAGTGGTAATTTAGAAAAACTAGATTATGTGAATATTCTACTCGTGTAAAGCGCATGAAAATTATTTTATGTATATTTTCAAAATTTATTTTTATTATTTATAATAATTTTTTAGCAAGAAGTATTTTAAATATGTAAATATTTATGTTTATTTTCGAAATTTTTTTCCTAAATTATTTAAAGGATATTTTGAAGATATTTCCTACTAATATTTAAAATATATATTGGAATTTTTGAAATTAATTATTATATAAATTTTATAAAAGATATTTTGGATATATTTGTGATAAATTAAATTGTGATTTGATTTATTGATTTAAATTAAATAGTTTAATTTAAATGTGTAATTTATTTATATTTAAATAGGATTTGGATTTAGATATGAATGTATTAGTTTAAATTTAATAATAGAATTATCTATTTTGGGTTTAAATAAATCCTAGTCTCTATTTACATTGGATTATATTTGATTGAGTTACTTTTAAATCAATTTGAATTAAATAGTGAAAAATCTAAGGGGAATTAAAACTCTTCTTAATCCTTATCTCGATAAGACTTTTGTAAACCCCTTGATTTTTTCAAAATAAATATTTGTAAATTTCTGGATTTTTAAATAACAATTATTGACTTATTATAATTTTATTATTTTACAATATTTAGTATAGTGCTCATTGGTGAATTTAGTATAAAAATATATATAAAGCTATTTTTCTAGTACATTAAGGATCTAAACTATATTATACAATTTATTTTCCTCAAAATTTTAGGATTTATTTCATAACTTTTATTACTTTTTACATGTTACTTATATTGTACACTATTTACATAATATAGAATAAATGTCAAATTAGTATTAGATATTTCAGCTTGTATAATGAGATTAGATGAAGGTTGTTTAAATAAATATTAACTATAGTTATTATCTATAGTAATTTTAAATAATGTTATGGATAATTTAGATAAATATAAACTATATTTTAAATTAATACTAATCCTACTTCTACTTGGAAAATCTCTCTATCTATATCATATCCTAACAAAGCAAACACCAATTTATTTAAATCAAATCCTATCTAATTTAGGAGATAAATCTGAAATAAATATCTATATAAACCCAATACATCCCCCTTCTATCACCCATAATTCGAAATTATTTTTAGTCCAATAGAAACTCTAAAATTCGTCATTAGAATTCAGCCCCGCTTTTTAGTAGGAAGAGCAACTTGGAACAACGATATCTCTTAGCTCCGAACTTCGTTTTGCCTCTAATTTTTTTTTAAAGAAGCGTATCGAGGTAAGCTTTCCAAAAACTTTTTAATAGACAAAATTAGTTCTGTAGATTTCTGTAAAACTATTTGAGTATTAGATGTCCGAAAAATAAACGTGTTTCAGTATTTTTGCGATTTCGGGAGTTTCCGGAAACGAAAATGCGATCCATTTAGTTTTTCGGAAAGCTAATACGAAAACCTATGCCATATCCTAATTATAGAATTTACTAAATAAATCTAATAGGTATAGTATTAATTATAATTAGATAATAGACTATTTTCAGCATCCGGAGATGTTTGTTTGGACCTTAGTTCCTCAGCAGCCGTTGTTCCACCTACTTTCCTGTCTGATTTTGCCACCACAGTGCTCAGGACCCAGGCAAGTATACCTTGCTAATTAACTGTCATATTATTTAATTTCAGCATTTATTTACTTGTTTCGTATTTTTATTTTTATTTGTTATAAACTGCGCGTCCAAGCCATACTTGGGTGCAAGCAACTTTATTAGTCGTTACTTTATTTTATGCATGTTGACTTAGTGTTAGCGGACTACCTTCTTGTTGGGGATATCCTTATATCTCCTTTGGCTGTGACACTCACACTACACGGTTCGAGACATGTTGCTAGGGGCACGACTTATTGACTAGCTATCTCTAAAATCGTGTGACGGATAGATGATCGTAACTGCTATGACTAGGGTTTCAGAGACTCAAGCAGTTACAAAAACTGGACAAGCCATGGACATGACTTGAACAGTAGGAAATATGGGGGAGGACAGTCGCTAGTGCGTATGGAAGCCAAACAGGTAAACCACAGTCTCCGGATGGAACTATGGCGATATATTTACAGATACCCTCTGATGTTTTGACGTTACGGCCGATACAGATGACTGGTTGCCAGTTACGTACACATAGCCTAAAATCCCACCCATGCGCATAAAAGTTGTCCTCTAAATTGTACATTAGGCGTTAGAATCTCCTTTGCATATTTGTGTCTAGGATAGTCTTTTATATTATTTTATTATTCTGACAGTTCATATTAGCTTGTTCTTCCTGTATCTTGCTACGTCCGTCTGAGGACCTGGTTATTCCCCAGGTGTGTGTTCATGTCTTCCGCAGGTATCTTAGCCGGGATCGTGGTCTTCTCCATTTATTCGAAGATGACGTAACTTGGTTCATCCTTGCTACTTCCACTTAGCCTTTTATATATCATGTACTTCTTACTTTTTATTTGGTTGGTAGTGGATGTGTCTCCCCAACATATTGTACCAAGATAATTCATTATCTGCTATCTTTTATTCTTTTATTTTGGATGAGATTATTTAGTTGTGGTTTGCTGTATTTTACATCTTATGTATACATACAAGGCCCATGTACTTCGTATGTATACAGCTGGCGTCACGTACTTAGTCCTACGTATATTGGGACTGGGCGTTACACAAGGGACGCGTGGCATATGCCTGTGGCTCAAAGATCTCGGTTTTGGAGGAGAGTGATCTGTCGGAGTGCGCCTAGGATGGGGCGCATGAAGGCAACTTTGTCTATGAGTTTTAGGCATCATAGATGAGTCTGGGCGCATGGATTTTGAGGCGCATGCAGAGCTTCGCATCAGGGTGCGCCTAGGATCAGGCGCAGGGGAGGCGACTTGGTCTCATGATTTTTAGGAGTCATGAGCAAGTCCAGGCGCATGGCTTTTGAGGCGCATGCAGAGCTTTGTCTTCTGTTGTTTGGGATCAGAAGTAAGCCTGGGGGTGTATGACCGCTGGGGCACATACAGTCTTCTGGGCGTATGGCCACGAGGCGTATATGAATGATCGGTCTACCGCGTGGCAGTTGTTGCGACCCAAGGCGTAATGATGGTGCTGAGATCAACGACGCTTCATTTTCTGCAAGAGCTGCTAATTAGACATCTTTCGGGAGACGTGTAGCCGCCCTTTGTCATTCAACATTAAATGCTTGATGGAGAGGGTTGCATTGTTTAGTGCCAATCAGGGTGTATAGGTCCATGGCCCGTTAGGCGTATCCATGGGGAGCACATGACGTCGAGGGCGCATCTGTCTATGTGTCACATCCGCTTTGACCCGCCTGTTGAGTTCTCTGAAGCGTTAATGGCTGCTTTACTTAGCGAATACGAGGCGATGGATGTATTTACTATTAATATAGATTTATTGATGAATTTGGAATATTTGCCATTTGGCACTCGGGTGTAGGCTGCCCGTGCTTATAAATAGCCGCATGAGGGAAAGCTTTGCTTTCATTCTTCAAAAGATGAACTTGGCCGGAGCTCTGCCTTGGCGAACTTCCGAACTTGAGCTCTTTCCGAGGGTGAAGATGCGCTGCCCCAGTCTTTCCGTTGCTCCGAGCTTCTGTGATAGTGTCTGTTGCATCCAAATATCGGGATCGTCGAGTCCCGACATAGGCCGATGGTGCCTATTGCATCCAAAGATCAGGGTGGCCACTCTCCGTCTTTCGTTATGCTGGCTGAGCCACAGGTTGCCGAGTGTGTCTGTTGCTTCCAAAGGTCGGGGCGTCGTGCCACATCCTTGTCGAGCTAGGAGAGCTCCTCCTCCTGCTACACAAGGGCTGATTGGTGCTGATAGAGAGAGTGCTTCGCTCTGACTATGCACGAAGATTTGCATATATTGAGATACTAGAATGATGCGCCTGGACGAGACATCAGAGTGATGCGCCTGATAGATGATGCGCCTGGCGGATGATGCGCCTGGCAGATGGTGTATGGCAGTTTGCTGCATCTGGCTGTAGCTTTAGGATTTTCCTTCTTTATAGAAGTTTTTCTTTGTAAAGCCTTTCTTTAGACATGTAATAAACTTTCATATGGAAATAAAAGTGCTCTATTGAATGTCTTTAAACTTGTATTTTGCTGCGCCAAGTATCTGAGCTTTTTCTGATGGTGCATGGTGGGTTGATCGCATAGGATTCTGGCCTATAGATGCCTGAATTTCCATGCTTCTACACTGGTATCCCTTTGATAGGACTAGTCCAGTCTTGAATACTCTTGCTCGAGGTTAGTCCACTATGGCACAAGCTAATTGAGAGCTTGTAGTCTCTTATAACACCGTGCATGGTGACGAGCGCATGACCGAATCCAGAAGGCAATTTTGAAAACTGGAAGCATTTTCTGAATGCAGCCTCTGATACAACTCTTCAGTACCAAAACTCTAGATTGAACAGAACTGTACTGACTTTGGCTAAGTGTGGTATTGGCTTGATATGAAAGCTTTAGCTCGTAGAAAACACTTAAAGAGATAGAGAAGAGAAAGTAAATGAGTGATTTGAAATGGTGAAAGTTCATCCCTATTTATAGTGTTTTTGCAGACCAAATTCGGGCAGAGTTCGGATGCAGGAATCTTGCATTCGAACGTTGGAGGTAGATATGGTGGAGGACCAAATTTGAATTACCCTTGACCGAACTCGGGCCGAACATGGGCCGAGTTCTGGCCGCTAATTAATTTGGCCAATTTGTGTTGGGTTTTGGGCTTTTTGGATAGTGGACTTGGAATTTATGGATAAGTAGGCTTTTTATGTATGTGGACTTATAAAAATCTAAGCCAGTACCAATCCTGATGAACCTCATATTTATTCCTAGACTCAATAAAAGTAAAAATACAGAATAAAATATAAAAAATTTGATCTGACTCCAGTGCATTTAGTTCTTAATGATGGCACGATGTCTGTACTTTGTAGCAGTAGGACGTAGATGCAGTATGACATAGATGCAGACGTTCTTCTGATTTTAAACCTGTAATCCTGTAGCAATATGTATACTTTGTTTATCGA
The DNA here is from genome assembly GCA_029216955.1 of Iris pallida. Lineage (NCBI taxonomy): Eukaryota > Viridiplantae > Streptophyta > Magnoliopsida > Asparagales > Iridaceae > Iris > Iris pallida. Next base: position 44,955 of record JANAVB010019581.1, on the reverse strand, counting down.
CCAAAGTTGACGTTGATCATCAAAATCAGGTGTGATCATTAATTAATGGGCCAACAATCTCCCTATTTTGATAATTGACAAACTTTGAGTCTATACCAAAATTAATAAAATAATATAACTTTGAAATATATACCTGACTTGTTTCTGAATCGAATTTTTTTGGTATATTCTCTTTTTCCCCTTTATTATGTACTCAAAATATGGTTCCCCCAAATTTATGAAGCCAATAATAACAAGGAAAAAGTAGAGTAATATCTAGAAATATGAATGTAACAAGTCAATAACTCAAGTGAAATAGCATCATCAGTTGTAGTAACAAAGCATGAGTAAATAGATGAAACCAACTACAGCAGAAATAAAATAAGTCCAAAGTGCATAAACAATGCTACAAAAGAAAATAGTCCAAAAGTGTCACTACAAGATCATCAGCTACGAAATATGTCCACAAAATACTAGTTAAAAAGACATAATCACACATCAACATCACCACCTTGGGCATCAACAGGAGGCTATGGATCAACGTAAGCTGTCGTCGGATTGAAGAATCCAAAAGTACGATGATCCCGGAGTCTTGGTCCGTCAAAACCAGGATGACGGAGGATAGGAGCTGGAGTAGTGGGATGATGTGCCAACGTCCACTGGATGTTAGTCATGACATTTCTCAAGACCTGGGCCTAAGAAATGTAGCAGAACTCAACATCAGTAAAGCGAGTCAGAAAGGTCTGATGCTGTAGTACCTGAAGAGTGACAAACGCATCGAACCTCTATAGATCTCGTTAAAATAATGGCCTGGAGGTGCAGGGGCTGGAGCATCCACTGGAGCTACAGTTGGATCAGATGGAGGTGGAGCACCACCGGGTGGAGGTGGAGGGTGAGGCTACTTCCTAGATCTAAACAGCTCAGAAGGTGATCCAAAGACATGACAAAAGTCTAAGTCAATATCGAATTTCTGGAAGATCACCGCCAATGCATAGGGTAAAGGAGGTTGCGGCCTGCCCTCCGACAACTGACTATACCAGAAATTATGGTCTTAGGAACAGAAAATATAACTCCAAAGTAGATATAGTACATAGCAGATAACTCTAAGAATATGATCTCATCAGTGGATCCCGTCTTAGGTAGCAAAGAAGAATAAATAATGTAATAGATTTTAAACAAATGCTGGTTCATGTGATGTGCGAACAACCTTGTCCGGGAATCGGACTAGGATGACACAATACAACCTTGAACGACTCAAGTGTCATGTCAGCAGGAAATTGAATTCAGGTATATAAAAATATTCTCAAGTCTGCCGAGTTGAATTCAAGTTCCTTGTCGCTGACATAAGAAAAAATATTGTCGTCTGCTTCTTGCAAGTTGCAATAGAACATGTAGACATCATTTTCATAGATTTGACTCGAAGTATCTAGAAAATCTCGGAGCCCTAAGTTTTCAAATGTTTCAGTATATTTTGAGAGAACAGTAAAATTTACCGATTTTCCCAGGTAAATTTCTCGGTATCGAAATTGATCGAACCAAGCTGTGTATCTCTTAGATGATACAAATAATTTAGGGTTATAGTCCTCTTTATCGTCAGAACGAGGGGATTGGACACATTAATTGGTTCATACTCCAATGTGGAGGATGAACAGTTTCTCTTTTCTTTCTCTTAAAGAGTTTAGGAGCCATGAAATGAATTTGGAGGAAAAGAGAGATATACCTCAATGGAGATAGAAAATTGGTAGATAATGCCTTCCTAGAGCTATTAGATCCAAGAAGATAGAGTTTTGAGGCTTGGGAAGGAGTTCACACAAAACTAGGTTTAGGGTTTTGTGTTTAATGGCGGTTGTTCGAAGAGAAGAAGAGAGAATAGGAGAAAGAGGGGGTTTCTTTTAGCTGCTGGTATTTAAAAGCTCGACATCGAGTTCCGCTACTCAAATTTTAGGTCATTTTATGTGTATAAATGATAAAAATAACACAATAACTTTTAATTCTTTGATTTAATTAATATTCATCATTTTGGTTTAGCTGTATGGCCAGATCCCAGCTAGCAGTAGTCCAAAGACTAGTGCACCGTATCGCTTCAGGCTGTTTACGCCTATATTAGAAGTATCCTTTCGGCTTGTACCCAAAATAACTTCTATTAATAAATCACTGAATATCAAGTTTTAAGTTTTTTTTTATTAATTATAACGCATTATGACTCTGAAAATTCAAGTATGCCTAACTTGTGACGTCGATAATTGAAGCGATCTTCAGCTAGTGATTTTGTGAAAATGTCTGCTAGTTGATGATCTGTGTCAATAAATTCTAAGCAAATATTCCCGTATTGTTGGTGATCACGTAAAACAGTGGTGACGTATTTCTATGTGTTTAGTGCGTGAATGACATACTGGGTTCTTAGTCAAGTTAATAGCACTAGTGTTGTCACAAAAAATAAGAATCTTTGTGTAGTACAGATTATGGTCTTCTAGGGTTTGCTTCATCCAGAAAATCTGAACACAACAACGTCCTGCGGCGATATACTTAGTCTCAGTTGTTGATAACGCTACGGAGTTTTGCTTCTTGCTAAACTAAGAGACTGAAGCTTTTCATAGGAAGTGAACGTACCGCTGGTACTTTTACGGTCTACTTTGCATCCAGCAAAACCAATATCTGAGTACCGATTAGGTCAAAAGATGTAGTTTTGGGATACCATAAGCCAACTATAGAAGTTCCTTTAAAGTATTAGAAGATACGCTTAATGGCGCATAAGTGTGATTCCTTAGGATTAGCTTGATATCGTGCACAAATGCAAACGCTAAACATTATATCAGGGCGACTAGCAGTTAAGTAAAGTAAACTACCAATCATACCTCGATACTTATTCTGGTCGACAGGTTTGCTACTTTCATCAGTATCAAGTCTTGTTGATGTAGCCATTGGCGTGCTGATAGGCTTTACATTGTCGAAGTCATACTTCTTTAGTAAATCCTTCTTGTACTTTGCTTGATTGATGAATGTTCCCTGCGAGTGCTGTTTGATCTGGAGTCCTAGGAGGTATTTGAGCTCCCCCATCATACTCATTTCAAACTCACTTTGCATACACTTAGCAAAATCTTAACAGTTTTTTATTAGTAGAACAAAAAATAATGTCATCTACATAAATTTGCACAAGTAAAATACTGTCAATTGAAGATTTGATAAATAAGGTTGTATCAAGTCTTCCTTTTGAAAAACTATTTTCATGTAGGAAAGTACTTAGTCATTCATACCAAGCACACAGTGCTTTTTTTTTGAGTCCATAAAGTACTTTTCTAAGCTTGAACACGTGATCGGGTTTTTGAAAATCTTCAAAATCAGGGGCTGTTTTATAAAAACTTTTTCCTTCAAAAATTCATTCAAAAATGCACTTTTCACGTCTATTTGAAAAGTTTAAAATTATAAAAATATGCAAGTGCACAAAATATGCAAATGGATTCTAGTCTAGTAACATGAGCATATGTCTTATCATAATTTATCCCTTCTTCTTGATTATAACCTTGTGCCACTAGACGTACTTTGTTGTGTAGAACTTGTCCATCCTTACTTACTTTATTTCGAAACACCCATTTGGTACCAATTAACCAATAGGTTTAGGAATAAGTTCCCAAACTTGGTTTCTCTCAAATTGATTAAGTTCCTCTTGCAAGGCATTAATCCAAAACTCATCAGAAAAAGCATCTACTACTGACTTAAGTTCCACTTGAGAAATGAAAGCTACATTTTCTGCTATATCTCTAGTAGAAGAATGCGTACCTACTTCTTTAGATACATCACCGATTATGAGTGTCTCTGGATGGTCTGGCATGAACTTCATTCTCTTAGGTAAACTTTCCAGATAGATCTCGTTGGTAGCAGTATCTTCTGGTGTCTTGGATTTGTTTTGTACATCCTCATCGTCACTATCGCTAGATCTCTTACTATTGAGCTCATCAGAAGTAACGTTAATAGACTCTTCAACAAATATGGATTTTTTATTAAAAATTCTGTATCCTTACTCTTGGCAGCGTACCCGAGAAATATCCATTCGTTTGCCTTTGAGTCGAACTTACCCAAGTTATCTTTGGTATTCAGGATAAAACAGACAACTAAGAACCTTAAAATAAAAAATGTTTGGAATCCTTCGAAACCACAATTCATAAGGGGTTTTATTCGAGATAGGTCGAATTAACACCCTTTTTAAAATATGACATGCTGTACTAACATCTTCTGCCTAAAAAATATTTAGAAAGATTATACTGATTCAACATGACTCTAGCTATATCGCTTAGAGTATGAATCTTCCGCTCCATAACACCATTATATTGAGGAGTTCTAGGACAAGAAAACTTGTTGTCGTATCTACTATCATCACAAAACTTTTTGAAATCAACATTTACGAAATCGCCACCATGATCAATTCAGATTTGAGTAAACATGAAGCCTTTTTTGTTTTGTACCTTTTTGCAAAATACTTGAAATTCAAAAATGGTATCACTTTTGTTTGATAAAAGAAAACCCAAGTATATTGAGATAAGTCATCAACTATAACAAAAGCGTAGAGTTTACCACCAAGACTAAAGACTATACTAGGATCAAATAAAATATGAATTTGTAAACCTTCCTGATTTTTTCAAAATTTTTATTTAGCTTTTATTTGAATTTTATTTGTTTTATTTATTATTTTAGAATAATTAGGTATATGGTTAATAGTGTTCTTGATTATTACAATTATTAAATGTGGCAAATATTTTTCTACAAGGTACATAAAATGAGGTAATTTTTACAAAAATATTTTTACATTATTTAGATTCTATTTTTAGTTTTTTTAGGAACTTACGGAATTTTATAAGAATATATTTACTGATTTTATCTATTATACAAATTTTTATTAAAAAACCAAACCACTGTACTGTTCCCGCAGGAACATTACACAATTTTTCCCGATAAGGGAGAAAACTCTTTGAAAAAAAAGAGTTCGAACTTCTTCAAATCTCTATCATTTTTAACCAAATCTTTTCCTACACAGCCTCAATCCGATCCTCCTCTAGATTATATCAACTTATTTAAAATCTAGTCACAATTCGAATTGAATTCGAGTTTATAAACCCATCAATTTTTATACTAGTAGTACTCACCTTAAACCGAGAAGAAAAAATAATTGTGACCAAGTTCCAGCGCGACCCCGACGTCCCCGCACCACCGTACGATGTTGCCTTATCCACCGTCGGCTTGCCACCGCCCCTGGGTTGTCGGAGCAATATTGTACGACTATCGACTACTGAGCAGGACAGGTGCAAACACAGCACCCAGACAGCAGCAACCTGCGACCACCCCATATTCGTGGTAGCAAATCTTCTACGATATTCGACCGTTCTTTGAACTGGTTGCTGGTATGATCACAATTTACCCCCTCCAACTCCCTTTTGATAGATTTAAATCAATAGCGTTTAATTACCCAAAAAATTAATTCAAAAATTGACCAAAAACCTGTTTCAGAATCATAGGAACAGAACAGTGATTATAGTCTCAACCCCCTTTTTAAAAGCTAATACTTGTCAGAATATTAGGAATTTTTAAAAACCACTTGAACATGATTGTAGCAACATGAACAGCTTCAACACCCTTTTAGTAGTTTCTAATTTCATCTAATGTGTGTCGAGAAAACAATTTCTAAAAATTGAGGGAAATGGTTTTAAAATAGTAGAAATTTTAGAAAATTCACCTATACGACGTGCGTCCTGACAAACCAAGAAACATTGTCGTAAAACAAAAGTATTGAAAGGTCCGTATCGTCTTCGCAGACGTGTGGGATTCGACGGAACTCAATTTCGTTGTGTTTGTGCGACGAAGTTGAGGCGTATCAGTCGAGATATCCCGTATCGGCCTATTTGCAAACTAGCCCACAACATCGTGCACGTTCGTCATCTCGAGACGAAACCTACGCCACTGGACTCATGTTTTTTTTGGGTCCTGTGAGCCAAGTTTGGTCCGATTCTGAGAAGGTCAACGGAAATGCTATTTCGGCGGGCCCACGATCTGATCCAATGGAAGAATTTGTGCAATGCTCACCGAAATCCAACTTTGGATATATGGTTGAATTTTCAAACCAGATCCGTAGAAATATAACTTGATGAATTTAGAGACCATAGGCCTTGGCATGCTTTTCGGTGCAAAGCGAGTCCCCACGGCGGATACTGATTTGGCCCAAAATTATGATTTCTCCTGTGTCCAGAATTGGACTTATGGGTAGGCAATTTTAGACATTTCTTTTATACAAAAAATGTTGGTGATATTTGTTTCAACATCCGGAGAAGTTTGCGGAAGTCCCACCATTGTTGCTTCTATCAGCAGGTCGTGTTTGCCTCCTAGAAGTTGTCAGATCATCATACCATCACCAGGTAAGATACATTGCCACTATATTCTGATTAGTTACTGTCATTTAGCATGCTCATTTAGTGTTATTATTTCTTTACTTATTGTCATTTTACTGCCTTCATTTATTTTATGCAAATAACCATTTAGTCACGTTCCTATTACTTTTGTTATTATGCATCTTCTAGAGTTAAGACTACCCTATGTTGTGATGCATCCATTGGCCTTGCACATGTGATACGCGAGTCACGAGTTGCATATAGGTCTCGGACTTGGGTAGTCGGCTGGCCACCAATACGTAAGGACGTTCGTTAGGGAATAACTGCTAATAAAGTTGCATGCTAGAAGACTTAGCAGTTGTTACTTGCACTATATAAGACAATGGGTGGGGAGAACACGATTGTGCATTGGCTACCATCCTATCTATCTTAGACTCGCTCACTACTGGGAACGATAGGTAGACTATATGCTATAGACTCGCTCGACATTGAGGAATGGTATATAGTACTTAGACTCGCTACTGAGGTACTTTTTATCTTGACTTGACTTGGAAGTCATGTGTCCATTCACTGTTCTCGAAATATATTTCAACTTAGAATAGTTAGGCGACCTTTATCCGTTTAGGTATATGTACTTTTCCATATGGTTGTGTACTTATTGTAACCCCTCTTCCTGAGATTTTGAATTATATATATTACTATTATTTGTTGACTTAATTAGTGATTTTTGATTTTATAAATATTTTAATTGAATAATTATTATGATAGATGGCCTTAGTCATGGTTAAGATTTGGAGTACAAGATGACCAAAAATTTTGGCACGAAAAGTGTAGTCGTGTGCTTTGACTAATGTTTTAGCCATAGTAACGAAGGCCGAGTCATATGTGTGTTCTAACTAGAAAAACCAAGCCAAGTTGTGACATGACCCCTAGAAATAATTTTATTTTTTATCATTAATATTATTGGCTTTTAGAAGACCCTGTTGTTCGAAACTAGTCCGAACCCAACCCAAGCCCATGTTGGCATGTAGTGAGGCCAAAGACGCCCACATAGACATATTCTAGGTAGATGCATATATTTGGTATGTTAATTTTGGGATCGACAAATATTTCTAAATATTGTTATACGTATAGTATCAGTGTTATTAATATTTAGATGGCATTTCTAGAATATTTAGCATGATTTTCTGTGGACCCAATTAGAGTAGGGCTATTTTGTGTCACCCAATATTATATCTGCTATTGGCTTATTTTAGATATTATTATTATTATTATTATCACTAATACTATATGTTGTCACTACTATTAAATAATATCATTTATTATTATTTGTTAATTCATTGTCAATGAATTATATATATATATATATATATATATATAATATATATATATATATATATATATATATATATATATATATATAACAGAAAAAAAAATATATATATATTTATAACAGAACTTAGGAAAAATGATACAACCAATCTTCCCCCTTTCCTGGTCCCCTTCCATGCCCCCCCCGCCTCCTCCATAGCCTGTCTCTTCTAGGCCGGCGGCCGCTTGCTTCCCGACTCATCCCCCTCTGCTCCCCGCATGGCGCCCCCTCTTCGTGATCAGCCAACCACCCTTGCCAGCTAACCCCTCGGACCTTCTCGCCGTTACTGGGCTTCCGCCACTGCCTCCGCCTCATCTCGCCCATCCGTCTCCGCCTCACCCATCCTCCCTCCCCCTCACCGGCGTTCGCCACCTTTCCTCCTCCCCCCTCTCCCTCAGCCTTCCCTGACCCCGCTTGCTACCGGACCCTCCTTCGCCGCCATGGTGGGTCCTCCGGCTGCCTGTGGCCCACTCCGGCTATTCGACGGGCATTCCCTCCCCTGCCATCGCCCTCTCCCCCAACCCTCCACCCTTCCTTCAGACTCCCTCGGGTCCGGCATTAGCGAGAAATTCCTAAAATTCGTTTTTGAATTTTGTATTTTTCTTTCTCACTCCTTGCGGCACGCTCGAGCCGCTCGGAGTCGATCCGCTATGCGGTCCTCCGCTCGGAGGCGCATACTTTAGCCGTGCTTTAGGCGCCTATAGCCCTCCGGCTTTGGGTGCATATGGCCCCTCGGCCTCGGGCGCATATCTCCCCCTCAGCGCCGTTGGCACTCTCTCCCTCCCGCCCTTGATGCACCTGGTCTCCTCATCGGGCGCATATGGTTTTCCTCTCCCGGTGGGCGCATGTGGCCATTCTTCGGGCGCCTCAGTCCCTCCGGGCGCATATGTCTCCTCTGCCTCCCCCTACCTTGGGCGCATATGCTCTTCCTAGCACCGTCGGCGCCTTCTTCCCTCCGGGCGTATACTCCCTCCAGCGCCGTCGGGCGCTTGTGGCACTTCGTCGGGCGCATGTGTCTCTTCCCTAGCTTCAGGCGCCGCCTCCCTTTCGCCATTGCCCGCGATGGCATCCCCGTCTGCCGCTTCGGTTAGACCCTCTTCAGTGGGCACGGGTGACCCTGTCGCATGTTCCCCTCGGACTGGCAGCCCCGAGTCGTCCCCGCGGGTTCGGCACCCCTCCCATCCGACTCCTCCACTCCGGCCGATCTCTTTGCTCTCAATCCCTATTGGAAGCGAAGCCCCAGGGCTACCCTTCACTCCACCCCCTCCCCTCTGTGGAGCCGGCCCCCCGTACAGTCCCAGCCCCGGCGCCTTCCTTCGTGGACATGCTGCGGCCAGACCGAGCAGCGAAGCAGGGTCTTCTGTTCCAAGACGTTCACCTCAGCGAAGTTGCTTATCCGTTACCAGCTCCTATGCCTACTGTCCCTTTCTCCAACCAGGAACTAGAATCCTTGGCTTCCTCCTTACCCTTCTCCTTTGTTCTCAAATTTTCCTTGGGCTGCCCCAAACTCGCCAGGGTCCAGGAGGTTATCGCAGGATGGCGTCTGTCAACAGAATACAGAGTGGCACCTCTAGATCCCAGGCATATCCTGCCCCATCTCTCTTCAGATACCGACTACAGGACTGTGTGGTCTAAAGGCACCAGCAGAGTGGACTTCCACCAGATGAAGATTATTAAATGGTCTGCGAATTTTAGCACTAAAGAAGACTCAGCGACGGTGGCCGCATGGGTGACCCTCCCCAATCTTCCCCTTATTTGCTTCGTTCCGGCAACCTTAAAGCGTATAGCCAATTTCTTTGGGACTTATGCGGCCACTGCTCCAGAAACCAACAACCTAACTAAAGCCCACTATGCGAAGATCTGCGTTGAGCTAGATCTCACTAATGAGCCCCCCAACCACATCCTCATTAAACTGGGCAACCAGTCCCATGCCCAACAAATCATCTACGATAATTATATCAACTTTTGCTCCCACTGTTACCTGCACGAGCACCAATCCAAGCATTATTATCGTCCACATCCTGAGCTTAAGAGGAAACCTTCTAGGCCGGTAGCTCACACCAAAGAAGCTCAGATCCAGTCGTACTCCAGGTCCTCCTTCTCCCGCCAACGAACTCCCACATCAGATTCTAATCCAGCGAAAGCGGAACAGAGCAAGGCACCCCGATAAATAGAAGGGAGAACTCCCCATCGGCTAGAGCAGTGGTCCCTAATCACCCATCGACCCTGAACCTTTCATACCAGTTTAACATCCTCGAAGAGGAAACGATAGATCCTAATCTAGAGATCACCTCTCTGGGAATCTCTTCTGGGGAATCACATAACCCACCGGACATCAGTATCTTTAAGCGGGACGACGCGGAGAAGGTCCCTCCCGAGGATCAACCTTCCCTAGAAGTCGATGTCGTTGAATCCCTGGCTATACTTGGACCAGACCAAGCTCAGAGAGGATTACAGGACATCGCTGCTGGATTCCCCCTGCGATCGGAAGGAGACCTATTGGGCAATCTGGGCGACGCTATTCTCATCCCCTTCCGAGGAACCCGTGTCGGACTCAGCAGGAGCCATGCTCGATCAGACCGACGACATCCTCATCACCCATACCAACGACTCAATCTCCAGCTCATCCACCTCGAGAGCGGGGGAGGCTATGACCTCCATCAGGAAATCTAAGCAGAAAAGATCCGATGAATCCCCGGCCATTCGAACCAGGTCCGTAGCCAAGCGGCATAACCAACCCCCCCAGAAACTCCATTAGTGCTGAACATCCTCCCCTGGAATGTCCGTGGTCTGCCGAACAAACCTACCAAGAGAAGAATCACCAGCCTTAAGAAAACCCACAAGATTGACGTCTTGATTATCCTTGAACCCAAAATCCCCTATAAGAGACTCAAATCCATTCAGCTGCAGTTAGGCTTTCCTATAGCCATTGCTGGCAGACACAACATTTGGATCCTTTGCTCGAAGGATGTTAAAATTGGTGTCATCAACGACTCCAAGCAGGCCCTCTCCTGCTGGATGGAACACCCGTTACAACCCAAGTGGGCCATCCTGTCCGCGGTCCATGGCTGCTGTGACATCACGGAGCGCAAACTCCTTTGGAACAACCTCCTGGACATCCACCTCCACCACAACAACCTCCCTTGGCTCTGCATTGGGTGCTTTAACGCCGTCACGTACCGAGAGGAGAAGACCGGGGGTCGGCCACCCCCTCTTCCAGCCATACAAGATTTTAATAATTTCATTTTTAACTCCTACCTTGCCCCCATGCCGTTCACCGGCAGCGCCTTTATCTGGTGTAACATGCAGGAGGGAGATCGCCGCCAATATTCTCGCCTGGACAGGGCCCTTACGAACGCTCATTGGCATGGTATGGGGACCACCTCTAAGATTTTCCACCTTAACGCAACCGAGTCTGATCATGCCCCTCTGTTAGTGAGTATCTCCAACAACTCGGGGTCCAACAAAAAGTGCTTCCGATTCCTAGATTTCTAGAGCGACCACCCCCAGTTCTTGGGAGTCATCACGAAAGCATGGAACAGCACGGACAACGCAGAGCCCCTCACCAGGGTGGCCATCAAGCTCAAGGCCACGAGGAAAGCCCTGGCGGTATGGATCAAGCAGTCCTACGAGGATATTTTTCAGGCTATCCGCGAGGCCGAGGATGACGTTAATCGTGCTGAGATCAGATTCATGAATGATAGATCTCCCGAGGCCAGGACTGCCCTTAACCTCACCAAAGCTATCCTTAAATTTTGTCTGAAAGTGGAGACAGATTTTTGGAAGAAGAAGGCCAGGCTTAAATGGGACAACGAGAGGGACAAAAACCTGAGTTTCTTTCATGCTTGCGTCAATGGTTGCAGGCAGAAACTTGCCCTCCATCAAATTGTGGGCAATAATCGGAACATCATCAAAGACCAAAAAGGTATCCAGGAAGCAGCGACCGAGTACTACACCAAACTGTTCTCCAAAGAGACAGTTATTAGGGACCCGTCCTTCCTGGAGGAAATCCCGCACCTCATCAACAACGACGATAACATCCGGCTTAAGATCCTTCCTTTCGAGCTAGAGGTGAAAGACGCCGTCTGGGCTCTAGATGAGCATAGTGCCCCAGGCCCAGACGGGTTTTCGGGGTTTTTTTTTTCGTTCCTGCTGGGATATTATTAAGACAGATATCCACGAAGCATTCATCGCCTTCTTTCAAGGTACGACATATCCCAAAGCCATCTCGAGCACCAATCTGATCCTCATACCGAAAAAAGATAACCCAGAGTCCTTTTGCGACTTTCGTCCAATCAGTCTTTGTACTTTCACCAACAAAATCATATCCAAGATCGTTACAGCCAGTATGGCCGATCTTCTTCCCAAGATCATCTCTGAGGAGCAGAGTGGCTTTGTTCGCGGCAGAAATATCTAAGACAATATCATGTTAGCCCAAGAATTAATCACCTTTATGAAGTTCCTGGCTAGAGGGGGAAACATGGCTATTAAATTAGACATGGAGAAAGCTTACGACAGGCTGGATTGGCAATTCATGTTCAGGGTATTCAGAGCTTTCTAATTTTCAGAAACCTGGACCAATATCGTGTGGAGATCGATTAGCAACTCCTAGTTTTCTACGATCATCAATGGTCAGGCCGATGGCTACTTCAAATCGACCCACGGGGTTAGGCATGGTGATCCCCTATCGTCCACCATCTTCATCATCACAGCGGACGCCCTGAGCAGGAACCTTAATAGGATGACTTGCATCACCAACTTCCTCCACTATCATACTGCCAGCGGCTATCCTATTATCACTCACCTAGCATTTGCTGACGACATCCTTATTTTTTCATCCGGGGATGTCGGATCGGTAGAGGTGGTCCACAACACCCTCCAAAAATATGCTACCTGTTCGGGCCAGAAGGTCAACCCGGATAAAAGTGTCATCTACACCCACCAAAAGATTACGAGAGAGCACGCCGACACCCTCTCCAATACTACCTCTTTCCCTATCAAGCACCCACCATTCCAATACCTAGGCTGTCCTCTTGTGTACGGTAAATCTAATGTCGGTATTTTCGAAGATCTCATCAGCCGTATCAGAAAAAATCTTGAAGGATGGCACAATGCGACGCTATCCCCAGGAGGCAAGATCATTCTTATTAACCACGTTCTCATATCTATCCCTATCTACACTCTTACGGCTTGGTCTCCCCCCAAGAAAGTCCTTAACTCTATCGAGAGCACCTTTAGCAATTTCTTCTGGAGGCACAGCGACGACAATGACAAACATCATTGGGCTAGTTGGGACTCCATGGCCAGGCCGACCAAGGAGGGGGGACTGGGATTCACCAAACTTTCCCACATTGTTAAAGTATTTTCGATGAAACTGTAGTGGAAGCTGCGCACCAATCAGAACTTATGGACCAGATTCATGAAGGCCAGATACTTCAAGAGCATCCATCCATCTTTAGCTATATCCAACAGCAGATCCTTCGTAGCGTGGCATCGTATGCTCATCGGGAGCGCTCTTGCCGAACCGGTGATGCACCTCAAGGTGGGCGACGGAGAATCTCAGGCCTTCCAGGAACGATGGGTTAGAGATACTTTACTACCAATTTGCTCAGAAGGCTACAGGTTCAGCAAGGTCGAGGACATGTGGGACCCCATTGGAAAGGCTTGGATCTGGAACAAAGTGCAGGATTGGGCTGGTCCTGAGGCGGTAGAGCTCATCCGTCGTGAGGGATTGGCGATCGGGACTGAAGCTGACAAGCTCCGATGGCAGGATGCCGTGTCGGGCTACTTTTCGGTTAAATCGGCTAAATTGATCCGAGGCACGGGGGTGCCTATCCCTAGCATTGTACCGTTTTGGCAGACATGTATCCCCAAGAAGTGGTCCTTCATCATTTGGAGAGCCCTTCGCAAGTTCCTTCCCACCGATGACACCCTCAGCACTATCAGCTTCAGCCTAGTGTCCGCATGCACATGCTGCACAGATCGCTCCTCGGTGACGGTGGACCACATCTTTTGTCAGGGATATCCTCCTGCCATGGTTTGGAGTACCCTCTCCCTATGCTGTAGGATGGATACCAGGGGGGTGCTACAAAGACCTTACCACGGTATGGAGCTTCCAGTCCCAAGGCTATCGGGTCGTCGCAGCAGCTGCGACGTGGGTTATTTGGAAGAATCGTAACAAGGCGAGATATGAAGGCCATCAGTTCTCCGCAGATCAACTGATTAAGGAGACCATCCGGCAGTGTAGTAAGCGGTGAGTCCACTGCAATCACGACCAGATGACCTTTTGGAATTCCTTTCTGACTAGGGTCAAGTTGTTTTGGGTCTCCCTCCTCCCATCCTTTTGTTAGTATTCGTGTATAGGCTTCGGCATTTTGCGACTTCTGGTATACTTGTATAGCTTCGGCTTTTCTTGGTTATGGAATAAAATAGGGAGTGTTTTGTGTTTATATATATATATATATATATAAATATATATATATATATATATATATATATATATATATATATATATATATATAACCCAAGACGAGGCATATATAAAATATATATGCCGCTGTTATATATATATTTTATATATCTATATATATATTTTATATATATGTCTCCCTTCTCCCTACGCTGCAGGATGGATACCGGTTGGGGGGGTGCTACAAAGATCTTACCACGGCATGGAGCTTCAAGTCCCACGGCCATCGGGTCGTCGCAGCAACTGCGACGTGGGTTACTTGGAAGAATCGCAACAAGGCAAGATATGAAGGCCATCAGTTATATATATAGCACTCCTCATATATATATATATATATATATATATATATATATATATATATATATATATATATATATATATATTTTATATATATATATATATATATATATATATATATATATATATATATATATATATATATATATATTTTTATATATATATATATAGTACTCAAAAAAAAAAATATATATATATATATAGTACTCCTCATATATATATATATATATATATATATATATAAAATAATATATATATATATATATATATATATATATATATATATATATATAAATATATAAAATATATATATAAATATATATATATATAATATATATATATAAATATATATATATATATATAATATATATGATAAGTATGCAGCTCGTGTCTTGGCCGCCCCTCTCTGGCTCGTGTGCCCCCCGGGCGCTGTGTCCCGACTAGGGCTACCGCGTCCGCCCGCCGTAGGGGACAGCGCCGGTTCTCCGCTGTTCTTTCCCATGGTCTCAACCTCGGCCGATCTCCTCACCTTTTTGGGGCTCCCCTCCGTTCCGGCACATCTTTCCTCATTCCTCGAGTTTTCCTCTTCTTCGCCGCCGGTCATCGCCTCCTCAACCCCTTCCCTCATTCTCTACCCGTCCCTGCCGCCTCCCTCTTCCTCCTACTGTCCCTCCTTTATCCTCCCCTCCACATCGATTTCGCTTCCACCCTCTCCAGCTCCCTCTATCAGCCCTCTGGTCGTCGTTCCCCCTCTCCCCTTCGGGCCTAGCCGTGGGGTCGGCGCCGGAGTCCCGGAGTCGCTTCCCGTTCATCCCCCCTCCTCCTTCCTCGGGTCCTCCTTCGCCCTCCCGCCCATCTTCACCTCGCTTTCAATTTTTGAATTTTGATTGGCGTCAGGCAGAAGGGAGCCATGTGCTCTCCTTGGGGCGCGCACCCCTGTTGGGGGATGGAGTTTGCTACTGCCGTGGGTCCCCTGGCCACGTATCTATGCTGTTAGCCTGTGGCACAACTTATGGTGCTACAGCCGTGGGCCCCTGCGGTTCATTTGACCGCGCACCCTATTCAGTTGACCGTGGCATACCCTGTTTAGTTGACCGTGCGTATGTCGTGGGCCCTAGCGATTTAGTTGACCGCGCTCCCTGTTCAGTTGTTGTGCGCTGCTGGTCAGTTAATCGCGCACCATGTTCAGTTGATCGCGGCGCACCCTGTTCAGTTGACCGCGCGCATGCGTGTGGTGCACCTTTTGGTGCTGTTGCTTCTTGTGGGGCCCCGGGCGGCGCTGTTGTCGTGGGCCCCAGCGGCGCACCCTGCGGCTCTGGTAGCCACATGCCCGCTTCTGTGTGTGGCGTACCTTATGGTGCTGCAGCTCCTTTGGGGGCCCTGTTTGGCGTGGTTGCTGAAGGCCCCAGCGGCGATCCCTGCGGTTCATTTCACGGTGCAGCTTGTGGTGACCCTGCGGGTCAGTTTGTGGTGCATCCTTTTGCGGCGTATCCCGACGGTTCCAGTTTTGTGCCGCCTCCCGGCGGTTTCGGTGCCACCTTTTGTGCCCCTGCGGGTCTGTTGGGGGCACAACTTTTGGGGCACCTTCCGGAGGTTTCGGCGCTCCCTCTGACGTGTCCCCTGCTGGAGCTGATCGTGGGTCTGCTGGTGGCACACCCTGTGGCTTCGGCGCCCACGTTGGTGGGTCCTTGGACGCTCCTTTCGGCTCTGCTCCCCTCTGATGATCTGATCGCCCTCTTCTCCTCCTTGATGGCATCTCCCATGCTGGTAGCAGGCTTGCTATCTACTTTGCCCCCTTCCCGTGTTTCTGGGACCATCCCTCCGCCCTCAGTGGCCCCGATTCCTTCATTCGCCGAGCAGCTCCGTCCAGACTTATCGACCAAGAAGGGGTCTGTGCTCCGCGACATTCCTCTCCCTGCTGTAGCTTACGACCCTGACTCAGCCGTGGCTAAGGTCCCCTTTTCTGTTTAGGAACTGACCGCGATGTTCACCTCCTTTCCCCATACTTTTGTCCTCAAATTCTCCTCCGGCTGCCCCAAGTTCAGCCAAGTCCAAGAGGTTATTGCCAGTTGGAGGCTATCCGCAGAATATAGGGTTGCCCCTTTTGACCCCAGGCATCTTCTGCTCCACCTCTCCTCCGAGCTTGACCACCGGACCTTGTGGTCCAAGGGAACTAGCCAAGTGGATACTCACCAGATGAAGATCATCAGGTGGTCTTCGGACTTTAACACCAAAGTAAACTCAGCCACGGTTGCGGCCTGGGTGACCCTATCCAACCTTTCCCTAATTTGCTTCGTCCCTACGGCTCTCAGACGTATTGCCAACTCTTTCGGGACGTATGTGGCCACTGCAGCCGAGACAAGCAACCTATCAAAGGTGCACTATGACAAGATCTGTGTTGAGCTCGATCTCACCAACGAACCCCCCGACCATATTCTAATTGAGCTAGGCAGCCAGACGTACACCCAGCAATTAGTTTACGATAACCATATCATTTTCTGTAATCGCTGCCACCTGAGAGGGCATCTCCCAAAATACTATTTCCGTCTACACCCAGAGCTCAAGAGGAAGCCTTCTCGAAAAGACACACAGGCCAACGAGAGCAGGAAGCCTAAACCTCAGACGCTCGCCCCCTACTTCCTCTACCAAATTCCCACATAAGATTTGAATCCAACGGAGGTGAGCAAGGTACGTCACCTGGAAAAGCGGTGGTCCCCTACAAGTCCCCAGCTCCTACCTTATCAAATTGGTTCAACGCGTTACTAACAGAAGAAGAAGACACCACTCAGGAGATTGACCCCTCGAAGGATCGTCCGTGGCCCCCGAGCCGGAGTCAGGGAAGGTGAGCTCCAGAGAAACAAACCCGAAGGTCATTGGGGAGACCTTCCATACCCGAATTTTAGATCGACTCATCATTTTGCCGTCTACCCTTCCATTTATGAAATCCAAGGTACGGAAGTCCTCGCTATCTTAGGACCAGAGCAGGTCCTTCGGGGACAACATGTTTTCGCTGCTGGATTTCTTCTTTCCGCAGAAGATCCAACCGGCTACGCCGAAGACACCCTTCTCATCCCACCCGAGGAGCCTACCCTGGACACGGCTGGAGAATTGCTTAACCACGCCACAGAAATCTCCCCACAGAACTCCCTCCAGAGGAGCCCACACTCGACATTCCCCGTTTAATGTTTGCCGAAACAACTTCCAACATAAAAAAATAGAACATAAAGGAGCATCCGAGGCCTCAGTCGTGCGAACCAGGTCCACAGCCAAGCGGACCAAACATCCCTCTCCAAGCATCATTAATGCTTAACATCCTTTCTTGGAATGTTCGAGGTCTGGCGAACAAACCCACCATGAGGCGTCTTGTCAGTCTCAACAAAATTCACAAGATTGACATCCTGATCATCCTTGGACCTAAAATTTCTCCCAAGAAACTCAAATCCATATAATTGCAGTTAGGCTTCACTACTGCCATCGCTGGCAGACATGACATTTGGATTCTCTGTTCGAGGAACGTCATTATCGGAGTCATCCAGGATTCGAAGCAGGCTCTCTCTTATTGGATGGAATATCCTCTAATCCGTAAGTGTGCCCTCTTGTCTGTGGTACACGGTAGCTGTGATATCGTCGAACGTAAACTTCTCTAGAATGACCTCATTGACATCCACCACAACCACATTAATCTCCCTTGGCTTTGTATTGGGGACTTTAATGATATTACCTGCAGGAAAGAGAAGTCTGGTGGACGCCCTCCCCCTAATGGCCATGCAAGATTTCAACAACTTCATTTTTAACGCCCACCTCTCCCCTCTCCAGTTCAGCAAAAATGCTTTCACCTGGTGCAACATGAAGGAAGGCGACCGTCGGCAATATTCTCGTCTTGATATGGCTTTCACTAACGCTCTATGGAAGGGATCAGGGATTACCTCTAAACTATCTCACCTTAATTCCACCGAATCCGACCACACTCCTCTTCTAGTCAAAGTCAAAAGGAAATCCAACCAGATCAAAAAAACCTTTCGCTTCCTTGACTTCTGGAACGAACACCCCCATTTTAAGCGCACAGTTGAAGAAGCTTGGGCCTAAGCGGACTCCCCCAACCCGCTCATCAGACTGGCCAACAAGCTCAAGGCCACGAGGAAGACCCTCTCGATATGGTGTAAACAGGCATATGGGGACATTTTCTAGGCCGTTTGTGTCGCAGAGGATGATGTCATCCGCAACGAAATTCTGTTTGCGATTGAGCGTTCGCCTGCGGCCAGGGCGGCCATTAAGCTCACCAAAGCTATTCTCAAATTTTGGCTCAAGGTTGAGACTGATTTTTAGAAACAAAAAGCGAGGCTTAGATGGGACAGTGACGGGGACAAAAACTCGAGCTATTTCCATGCATACATCAACAGTCGCAGATAGAAACTAACCCTGCATCAGATAGCCGACAATTCAGGGAACATCATCAACGACCAACGGGGTATCCAAGTGGCTGCCGTAAAGTTCTACTCCTAATTGTTTACCAAAGAAACGATCTACAGAGACAACTCCACCCTGGCAGAGATACCTCACCTCATCAACGACGATGACAACAACTAGCTGGAACTCCTCCCTTCCGAGAGCGAGGTGAAAGACACGGTGTGGGCACTTGATGAGCATAGTGCGCCAGGACCTGACAGTTTTTTGGGGGTATTTTTTCGTGCCTGCTGGAATATCATCAAGTATGACATCCATGAAGTAGTCATGGCCTTCTTCCAGGGAGCTACCTACCCCAGAGCCATATTGAGCGCCAATCTGATCCTTATTCCCAAAAAAGATAATCCAGAGACATTTCGGGATTTCTGCCCTATCAGTCTCTACACTTTCA
Source organism: Iris pallida (assembly GCA_029216955.1). Lineage (NCBI taxonomy): Eukaryota > Viridiplantae > Streptophyta > Magnoliopsida > Asparagales > Iridaceae > Iris > Iris pallida. The sequence goes on along the minus strand of JANAVB010019581.1, from coordinate 25,609 downwards.
CCAACAAGATCATTTCAAAAATTATCGCCTCCCGTATGTCAGAAATTCTTCCCAAGATTATCTCTGAGGAGCAGAGTGGTTTTGTCAAGGGTAGAAACATCCAAGATAATATTATGCTGGCCCACGAGCTTATCACCTGCATGAAGTTCCCAGCGAGGAGGGCAACATAGCTATCAAACTTGACATAGAGAAAGCATATGATAGGCTGGATTGGCAATTCATGATCTGGGATCTCAGGGCCTTCGGATTTTCAGAAACATGGATCAACATAGTATGGAGATCGATCAGCAACTCCTGGTTTCCAACGGTCATCAACGGGCAAGCTGATGGCTTCTTTAAATCCAGTCGCGGGGTTTGGCAAGGCGACCCATTATCATCCACCATCTTCATCATTGCGGCAGACGCTTTGTATAGACAGCTGAATTGTATGACTAGAGCCCCGAACTTTCAGCACTTTCATACTGTCAGCGGTTGTCCGATTATCACTCATCTGGCCTACGTCGACGATATACTTATTTTCTCATCTGGGGACGTTGGGTCGGTGGAGGTGGTCCACAACATGCTCAAGAAATACAACATGTGCTTTAGACAAAAGGTCAACCCTGCCAAGTGTGTGATCTACGCCCATCACAACAGTAAGAGTGAGCAAGCGGCCAGCCTTTCCAACATCACCTCGTTTGCCGTCGATAACCCTTCGTTCCACTACCTTGGTTGCCCACTCGTATACGACAAGTCTAACGCTGGCATGTTTGAGGACCTGATTAACAGAATCAGAAAAAAAAATTGAGGGGTGGCACAATGCTACTCTATCCCTGGGCAGAAAAATGATCATCATCAAATATGTGCTCACCTCCGTCCCCATTTGTACCCTGGCAGCGTGCTCCCCCCTATGAAAATTCTATCCTCGCTTGAGAGCATCATCACAAATTTCTTCTGGGGTCACAGTGATGGCCACGCCAGACATCACTGGGCCAGTTGGGACTCCATGGCTAGGCCCACTAACGAGGGGGAGGGGCATAGGATTCACCAGACTCTCCCATATTGTTAATGCCTTCTCTATGAAGCTGTGGTGGAAGCTTCATTCTACTCAGAACCTATGGGCTAGATTCATGAAGGCCAGGTACTTCAAACATATACACCCATCGTTGGCTATATCCAACAGCAGATCCTCCACAGCTTGGCGGCATATTCTCACAGGACGCTCCAAAGCTGAACCGATGATAAGGCTCCAACAGAGAAATGACGAATCGTCGCCCTACCTGGAATGTTGGGCGGGAGACACCTTGCTCTCCAGCCTCCCGATGGCTCTGGCACACATCAAGATCAAGGATTTGTGGGACCAACCAGGGAATGACTGGAATTGGAACCCGATCCGAGATTGGGTTGGGGAAGAGACGGTAGAGTACATTCGCAACAACGATCTTAAGCTTGGTCCCGAGCCCGATGTGCTGAGGTGGTCGGCCGAAGCTTCGGGGTATTGGGGCGCCATCTCCTACCATCGCGGCCTTCTGGCATACCTGTATCCCAAATAAATGGTCCTTCCTTATTTGGAGAGCATTTCGCAAGAAGTTGCCTACTGATGACAATCTCAACTCCATCGGGTTCAGCCTTGCGTCTACGTGAAATTGCGGCTTGGAGCGTCAGACCGAAACCACTGACCACATCTTCTGTCAAGGGGATTTACCTGTCCAGGTCTGGAGGGTCTTCTCTCAGCGTTGCGGGTTGCATCAGGGGGTGGGCGCTTCAACGATCTCTTGGCAGGATGGGCCTCTACTTTCCACGGTCACCAGATCTTCGTGGCGGCTGCTACGTGGGTCCTCTGGAAGAATTACAATAAGGCAAGATATGAAGGGCACCAGTACTCTGCCGACCAGATTATTAGGGAGGTAATCCGACAGTGCCGAAAGATCAGATCCCTCTGCTCATACGGTCAGTCTCTCTTTTGGAGCTCTCTTCTCTTCTAGCTCCTCAAATTTCTGTATTTTTGATTGGGTTTAGGTATAGGCGTCGACATTTTGGGCCTTTGAGCGGTTTGCTCTGAGCGGCTTGCCCCTTTCTTGTAGTTTGATTTTTTGCGCTTACTTGTAAAGGCTTCGGCATTTTGCGCCTTGAATGAATAAAAATAGGGGTTTTTTGCCATATATATATATATTTGCCATATATATATATATATATATATATATATATATATATATATATATATATATATATTAATATTGTTCCTTTCTAGTGTAGGGCTTGAACATAAAATGTATATATATATATAAAATGTATATATATATATATATATATATATTTATATATATATATATATATATATATATATATATATATATATTTATTTTATGTTTATATATATATATTTATATGGGTGTATACATATATAGAGTTAAAAGGAAAAGAAAAAGAAAAAAAAAAGAAAAAGAAAAAAAATTAAAAATAAAAATAAAAAAGGGTAAGAAAGGAAACCAGCAGCAAAGCACCCCCCCCCACACCTAGAATCCGAGCCTGATCCGAAGGGGGGAAAAGCCCTCTATGTATATATGTTAACGAGAGAGAAAGATAATAGATCGAACTAAAACCCCTAAATCCCTCAACACCATGCCACCCCAATACCCCCGACCCCTCCCCGGTTAGCCTGCGGCCGCCCGCCGCCAGGGCCACCGTCACGCACGGCCAGAGCCGCCGGAAACGTGCGGACTGAGCGCAATCAGCCACAACATCAACGGTTGGCAACAAGCCAACTTCGCAATAGGATTCCTGCTTGATCGCTCAATCATTTCATGATCCGTTTCTTCGGGTATGATCCCAACCTATACGCCTCTAATTTTCTTCAAATAGTTGATTTAATTTTGCATCATGTGCGATGAAAAACGAGTTCCAAAATCGAGAAAAACTTGATTTACTGGACGTTAGAAACTGTCCCAACGTCCCATGTTTGTGGTCGATTTGCGACCAGTGTATTGCAAGTTTTGAAAATCTATTTGAATAGCTTTATAGACAACACAACCATGATTAAAACCCTTCTTTTAGTTTTAATGTTTGATAAATAGGTAGTAAGATAAATTAGTTGGAAAATTAGGAAAATCTACGTTAAAACTATTTTCAAAACTTAGAAAAATTCCCGATACGACGTGCGCCCCGACAAACCGGGTAACATGGTCGCAACCCATGAGCATCGAAAGATGCATATGGATGTTGTCGACGTGTGGGATTCGACGTAACTCAATTTCGTTGTCCGTGCACAACGAAATTGAGGCGTATCCGTTGAGATACCTCGTATCGGCCCCTTTGCAAACTAGCCCATAACTTTGTGTACGTTTGTCATTTCGAGACAAAACTTGCACCAATAGGACTGTGTCATTTTTTGGTCCTGTATGCCGAGTTTGGTCTGATTCTGAGAAGGTCGATTGAAACACTATTTTGGCGGGCCTACGACCCTACCCAACGGATGAATTTGTGCACGGCCTACCGGAATCTAACTTTAGACATACAATTGGGTTCGTATCGTCAAACCAGACTCATAGACATATAGTTTGATGACATTAGAGATCTTAGGTTCTGGCACACTTTTCGGTGCAAAGTGGGTCCAACGGCGGACTACCGTTTTGACCTAAAATTATGATTTTGCCCCTGTGTCCAGAATTGGACTTTTAGGTAGGCATTATTAGATATTTCTTTTATATCATATTTGTTGGTGATGTCTATTTCAGCATCCAGAAACGGTTGCGCGAGTTGACTTTTGTGGCTCATTTGAGTGGTCGGTAGTATTGGTATCACCTAACAACAAGTCATGACTCTCCGCTAAGTCTCAGCACTACCCAAGCTCACAGATAGTCTCATTGCTATCCTATGGAAAGGGTCACGATACATCTCATTCTGAAGTGGTAGAGAAAATAACCACTCATAAATGAAGCCATTCCCAAACCATACCAAACCCAAGTCCATTCTGAACAATCATGAGCTATATTGATCACAACACAAAGTAAACATCTTAGGCTCTCAAATTAACAAGGCTACCACACATGAGTCAACTCAGCAATTCTGTTGAACTCATCCATCAATTGTTTCATTCCCAATTCTTCCCAACGTAACATACAATTCCCAAACACGTTACATCACACATGACTTTTCTCTATTTCCACATTTCGAACACCATTTATTGCATAGCATACTATGGCATCTAGTTATTGTTGGGTCATTAGTGTCCAAACCAACAACAATCAAATATTTAGAGGCATCACAATGTATTTAGACTTATTATATGGAACATCCAGTGAGCAGCCAAGAGGGTTAATAAAGTTTTCAGACATGAATCAACTTGAAATGTTTATAGAAACAACAACGAGATAATCGTGGAAGCAATCTTTAATTTAATCACGAAAGCAAGTGATCGCGGAAGAAACTTTGGTTAATCGCCGATGCAACTTTGATTTTAAAGTGAATCAAAATAAGAGTCCCAGGACGTAAAGTGTACTCTGATACCAATTTGTCATGCCCCGATTCTGGTGTTGCACATGTACAAGGCAAAGTTGGTACAAAATTGATAATCTTCAAATAGGATCACATCGCAATGACACAAGTAGACAAATTGAAGATAGTAGTGTTACATATCTCTTTTATTAAATAGAACACATTATTAAATCGTAGAAGTGGAAAGCAGCAGATAACTTGAAGTCACATAGAGATATGTAGAAATAAGTTCTCTTTTATTGATAACTAAAATGGAGTACAAAGCTTGCGTCGAAGTACAAAGCTTACAATAACACTTCTCATATTACAATGATAGCCAACTAGAACACATGCCGTATAGGCTTATATTTGATACTTGATACATTGGATTACAGCTGGATATGCCAACTTGTCTTACAACTCACTAGTACAACAAGATTACAATGTTCCATACATTATGCCTTTATAAACAGAAGACATCATCTTTTGTAATGAGAGATTCTGCATGCCCAACAAATCTTCGATGCCGCGGGACTGATCAAGCCAATCTTCGTGTACTGAACTTCCCATGCACGAGCACCTAAAAAGAGTGCCCACAATTTTGGTCAGTACATCATCTATGTACTGGCAAGCAAAACCAGTGCACACGCCTAAACCAATACTAAGTAGTCATGTAAGCCAATATTTATTAAGTAATCTTTCTATCTGGGGCCTATCATCAGTTTATATTTCATGAGTAGTATCATTAAGAGACATGTAAACATGTAGTAGCATTGATCATGTGAAAGCAACAGTAGTTGAGGGAAAACATATATTCTCACATTTCACTTTTCTAGCAACATTAACATGTATGGATTAAGCAATATTTGTAGCAAGGCATCTTTTTAGCATACATGGTGTTATCATGTTAAGAAGGTTATAGCAACACTTATGGAAAGGCAATTTCTCAGAATCATTTCGCTTATCATTTTATCATGTTAAAATATTCATTAGCATGCATCCTGACTACACGTACATGTTATGTATTACACATACATGTTATAGCTGCATCAAATATATGTTATGTATTACACGTACTCTTTCTGTACAAAATATTCATTAGCATGCATCCTGACTATATGGTCACTGGCGTTGTTATACCATACAAACTTTTGCCATATAGGACTTCAAGGTAATGCGATGACATCAAAGTAGGTAGCAAGCCTCTAGGATGCCTTGCAAGACCGTTCTCCCACTAGCACGCCAATGTTTCCTCCTAGGCCGAATCGGTCCCCTAACGTCCCAGGGTACCAGTTCGAGAAAATATATCTCCAAACCTTGTGCACAAGTTGTCAATGACCATACGAATGCGTGTCCGACTCGATCGTGAACATAAATGAATGGTAAAATAAAAAAAAAGTAAAGGCAACAATGCATCATCTCATCTTATTCAAGTCATGTTTAACATCTTATTCATTTCCATGATTACCATCATTTCACTTGGTGATCTCAGTGATCCCAAGCTTCACCGTTTCTCATTGCATCAATTCATTCATTTTTATTCTATCAACTCAGGTATATTGAAAAATTATCACATCATTTAGTTCTCAAGGGATAAGTAGCATTTCATTCATCATTGATAGGGACAATATCATTCATTTTATTGATTATGAGAAAGCTGGCAGCATTTTGTATCCTTGCAACAATTACACGTAGTGCACCTAATTCTAGTGTTTCATTCAGTTCAGTAGCAGTTAGCATGAGCAACATTTAGACATAAGGGGCATTATTAAATCAATCCTCAGGCATCAAGTCACATTAGCAGTTCAAGTGTTATCATTTAGCACTTTAATGTTTATGTGTTATTCATTTCAATGATTCTCATCATAAGCATCTCTATTTTTTAGCAACTAAACATAGAACATTTAGGGACAATTCATAGCAACATAATACTCCATTTTATTAAGCATGAAGGAGTAGGGAAGAAGGGACAGTTCTACTCACACGTATTCCCACTAGACATAGCCTTACCAGCGAGCCATGTTCCAATACTCATTCCATCCGGCTAGCTAAGAGAGACTACATCAGTCTCAATTCTTTTGGTTTTTAACACAAGTCACGGTCCAACATTCTGTTCGCATCCAACAAGCCAACTAAATGCCTTGTACGGAGCCGGGCATTACATAATATACCACTCAGAAAAAGTTTCGTCCTTGAAACTTAAGGAACAACTTATTCTACTAAATTCAATTGGACACAACAAGGTCCTCAATCAGCTTCAGTTCAGTATTTATTCTGCTTTCTCGATCACCTTGAGATTGCTAACCAATTGTACCACTTAATCCATCCATGAGTCAATATTGTTTTTTTCCAAAATATTTGCACTTCTCATTAATTCACCAACATTTTCCCAGCAACATTATCTTGGTCACAGCCTACCACTTCGTTTGGATTCATCACATATTTTAGGTATCTCCAAAAAATATGTATTTTAGTCAAAGTTCGTGCTAGTACGATTCAATAAGCTCTTTCGACAGTATTATCTTGGTCGCAGCCTATCACTTCAGTTGGATCCATATACATACTTTAGGTGTCCCCAAAATATACGTATTTTAGCCAACGTCCGTGTTAGGTGCGATTCGTTAAGCCACATGTGCAACTCTCTTCCCCAAATCCGACTTAGCATCCTTTCAATTGACTCATTACTTCGTTCGCTTCGCCACAATCTCTATCTTTCAAGCCACAAACACTTAACATCGTGGACAACTCGGATAAGTTACTTATCCAAGCCGAATATTTTTAATATTCAAGTCAAGAGTCTAACTTGAAACCGACCATACTAAGAGTTCACCAATCAAGATGCAATTCTATTCCTTCTCGAGTCCAATAACGTGTCCCACCGAAGCAATTCATCTGTTCTAAAAGACACAATTCGAGTGTCACTCATTATCAATTATTCGAGCCAAGAGCACAATTCCATGTGTTTCCTCCAACTTAATGTCCATCCCACAATGTCTTATTTTGAATTTCCTTTCCAACTATGAAATTTACAAGCAAACTTATGAGCAACGGTCCATCTTTCCAACTTGATACACAACATTCATGTTAATCCCGCTAACCGACTCTCGATACTTGTTCGTCATTCCCGTTGTGAGCAGTCAATTCCATCTCATGGAACAATTTACTGCTCAATACATATAACTCAAGTCTCCTCCCACTATTACAATTCCTGCTAAGGCTGACATATTACTTCACTAGTGTCAAACATCTCTGAGGCTCACATTGTAGCATATACTCGTACAATATACTTCCTCAGGTCATACCCATCATCATCTCTCATTCAATACCAAAAGGTCATCGTATGGGTCATCGACGATCACCCTATTGTTCGATCAAGTCTCTAAGGCTAGCTATACCGACAACTAAACCTAATCATTTAGGTGACTCCCCTAAAGTGGACGGCTACTAGGGAACATACTAAGTTCTTATTCTCAGGGCCAACATGTAACCGACCGTTCCAAGCAATGGGTATCAATTCAGTCTGAACAACTAATCGACATTGCCGACTATGCCGATAATTGGTTATGCAGCCCACGGTCGCTAGGGTCAAGTATATCTATCCATGGTCATCTTCAAGGAATTAATTCCAATAGAGGCTCATTCTAGACTTATCCAATGATCGACTAAGATCGATCTAGCAATATTACGATCTAAATCCTGACCCAACATACGATTCTCAACGATCTAATAATCCATCAAGTAAATTTCCCAACTATTCAATTTCTATTTTAATTCCTTAATATCCACACAGATCTATATATCGAGGCTAACTATTCAAGGGTCATCGATTCCGATAGAGTCTCAACAAAACTATAGATTCATATTATTCGGTCAGTATGACAAAATCATAATACTAACTCATAACCTACTAATCTATAACCCAATTGACAGTCATCCACACCGTCACACCATCTTACTGACATTATCCAACACACTTTGTGATTCTAAATCCCATATATTTCCCAGCTATCAAAATTTCATACGGACATTCATATAATCTCATATCGAAGGGTCGAGTAATACATTCCAATCCAATCTGACAATTCAGGTATCAATTAACCATTGTTTACACAACACAAGTATTATGAGTCACTACTTGTTAACTTTTGTGATACACTTCAAATCTCAAGCATACATGTACATATGCAATGACTATCCCTCGTATCGAGCACAAACTCGTACTTCACTGAATCTATCCTTCGATGGTAAAGATGGGTTAGCATTTATCGCACCTTAGGGTCAAGCACAAATTTTCCAACATTCATCCGAGTCGCCAATAATATTTCCAAACTTTCATTAGCAACCAATAGCAATAGCCACACATGATTTTCTATTCAACCGATCATAATTATAGTTCATTTTTCTAAGCCACAATATTCTCTAGCCCAATCCATTACCCATAGTAAAATTACCATCCGACTAGTCTGAGTCATCACCCGACTGAGCCATTTCCATCTAAGGTATCCGTTACGATATCTTACAATCTCTCTACCATCAAGGGACACTCGAGTCACCTAGAAACAAGACATGTCACTTCGCTAAGTCTCAGCACTACCTAATGCTCACAGATAGTCTCATTGCTATCCTATAGAAAGGGTCACGATACATCTCATTCTGAAGTGGTAGAGGAAATATACCACTCAGAAATGAAGCCATTCCCAAACCATATCGAACCCAAGTCTATTCCGAACAATCATGAGCTATACTGATCACAACACAAAGCTAATATCTTAGGGTCTCAAAGTAACAAGGCTACCACACATGAGTCAACTCAGCAATTCTGTTGAACTCATCCATCAATTATTTCATTCACAATTCTTCCCAACGTAACATGCAATTCTCAAACACGTTATAGCACACATGGCAAGTTTTCTCTATTCCCACATTCCGAACATCATTCACAGCATAACATACTATGGTTCGAGTCATTGTTGGGTTATTAGTTTCCAAACCAACAACAATCAAACTTTCAGCGGTATCATAATGTATTTAGACTTATTGTATGGAGCCTCCAGTGAGCAACCAAGAGTGTCAACGAACTTTTCAGACACAAATTAATTTGGAATGTTTATAGAAACAACAATGAGATAATCGCGGAAGCAATCTTTGATTTAGTCGCGAAAGCAACGTTGAGTGATCGCGGAAGCAACTTTAGTTAATTGCGAATGCAACTTTGATTTTGAAGTGAATCAAAATAATAGTCCAAGGACGTAAAGCCGTTCTCGGATACCAATTTGTCACGCAACGATTTTGTAAAGTCATTCATCTTTGCATTTATCCCTGGGAAACGATTGTTCTTGCTTGGGCGTGATGCCGTACAAGTCTAGTATTGCACTTGTACAAGGCAAAGACAGTACAAAATTGATAATCTTCAAATAGGATCACATCGTAGCGGCACAAGCAGATAAATTGAAGATAGTAGTGATACATATCTCTTTTATTCAACAGAACGCATTATTGAATCGTAGCAATGAAAATCAGCAGATAACTTTAATTCACATAGAGGTATATAGAAGTAAGTTCTCTTTTATTGATAACTGAAACAGAGTACAAAGCCTGCGCTATAGTACGAATCTTACAACAACACTTATCATGTTACATTAATAGCCAACTAGAACACATGTCGTATAGGCTAACATTTGATACTTGATACATTGGACTACAATTGGATATGCCAACTTGGCTTATAACTCACTGATATAACAAGATTACCATGTTCTATATATTATACCCTTTATAAATAGAAGACATCATCATTTGCAAAGAGAACTTCTACATGCCCAACAAATCTTCGATACCCCGGGACTGATCAAGCCAATCTTTGTGTACTGAACTTCACAAGCACGAACACCTAAAAAGTGTACCCATAATGTTGGTCAGTATATCATCTATGTACTGGCAAGCAGAACCAGCACACTCCCCTAAACCAACACTAAGTAGTCATGTAAGCAAACATTTACTATGTGATCTTTCTATCCGGGGTCTAACATTACTTTACATTTCATGAGCAGTATCATTAAGAGACATGTAAACATGTAGTATCATTGATCATGTGAAAGCAACAGTAGTTGAGGGATATAATGTATTCTTATATTTACTTTTCTAGCAACATTAGCATGTATGCTATGATTAAGCAATATTCATAGCAATGCATCTTTTTAGCATACATGGTGTTACCATGTTACGCAGGTTATAGCAATACTTATAGAAAGGAAACATCTCAGCATCATTTCATTTAGCATGTTAAGCAGACAAGTTGAACTAACAAGTATGATAATCATATCACATTTAAGTGATTTTTTACCAATAGCCGACTCCCCTCGTACCTGCATTAAATACAGGTTATGTGTTACACTTACTCTGCCTGCATAAAACATTCATTAGTATGCATCCAGACTACATGGTCACTAGCATTGTTATACTATATGGACTTTTGCCATATAGGACTTCAAGGTAATGCGGTGACATCAAAGTAGGTAGCTAGTCTCTAGGATGCCTCGTAAGACCCATGCTCCCACTAGCACGCCAATGTTTCCTCCTAAGCCGAGTCGGTCCCCTAACGTCCCAAGGTACCGTTCGAGAAAACATCTCTCCAAACCTTGTGCACAAGTTGTCCATGACCATACAAATGCGTGTTCGACTCGATCATAAACATAAACGCATGGTAAAATAAAAAAAAAGTAAAGGCAACAGTGCATCATCTCATCTTATTAAAGTCATGTTAAATGACTTATTCATTTCCATCATTACCATCATTTCACTTGGTTATCTCAACGATCCCAAGCCTCATCATTTCTCATTGCATTAATTTATTCATTTTTCATTCCATCAACTCAGATACATTGAAGCATTATCACATCATTCAGTTCTCAAGGGATAAGTAGCATTTCATTCATTATTGATAAGGGCAATATCATTCATTTCATTAATTATAATAAGTAGGCAACATTTTGTATCCTTGTCACAGTTACACAGAGTGCACCTGATTATAGTATTTCATTCGATTCAGGCATGAGCAGTATTTAGACATAAAGGACATTATCAATTCATTCCTCAGGCATCAAGTCACATTAGCAGTCCAAGTGTTATTCATTCAGTAGTTTAATATTCATGTGTTATTCATTTCAACGATTCCTAGCATAAGCATCTCTATTATTTAGTAACTAAAAATGGAACATTTAGGGACAATTCATAGCAACCTAATACTCTATTTTATTAAGCATGAAGGAGTAGGGAGAAGGGACAGTTCCACTCACACGTATTCTCACTAGATATAGCCCCGCCAGCGAGCCACGTTCCAATACTCATTCCATCTAGCCTGCTAAGAGAGACTGCACCAATCTCAATTCTCTTAGTTTCCAACACAAGTCACGGTCCAAAATTCTGATCGCATCCAATAAGCCAACCAAATGTCTCGTCCAGAGTGGGGCATTATATGTGCTCCCAAGTATGGCATGGAAGATGATATGATGACACACGAACTGTAGAATTAGATTGGTTCACTCTAAATCTCTACCCTGTGATCTATAATCTTCACGTCTGCTCCTAGTAATTGCTAACTCCTTATAATGCTACCCAACTTCCAAAAACTCTACTAGTGGTTAGAATCATTATCCTGATCATAAATTCCTCAAAGTTCTATCCCTTTATTACATAGCTATTCAAAAGACCACTAAATGTTACATGATTCCTTTTTGCATTGCTACTACTCGATTCATCGCTCTCAATCAACAATTTGTCCTGTATATAGTCTTCAAGTCATTAATCACTCATTTACTCGTAATAAGTCATGTCGCATAAAACTTCTCCTAAAAGATTTGTACCTTTATTCTTTATCAACAAAATCATTTACTTACATATTGGTTGTTCTCCATTCATATATTATTCCTCAAAGTTTTCCTTCTATCTTTTTCACTAAAACCTTTGACCAAATTTTCCTTCAAATAACCATTTATCCAAAATTTCCTATAATTCCTTGACTCATTTGTCCAGTCACTAAGGTATTTTCGATCAATAATTTCATTAATAATATAACACACATCCAATCAGAGATTAATCATGCCTCCAAAAATTTCATTAATCTCTTTATATACTATTTTTCTCATTAGTCATAATAATAAATCATACCTATCTTTATTTAAAAATCAACGATTATCAATGCTACTCCTTGAAATTTAAACTTATCATTCCTCAAGTATTTATTTTTCGTAGTCAATTATATTTATTTATTTCCTCAATTTCAGGTGTGGCTTAATCCAATTTACCAATGAAACCATCTAGCCATGAATGATATTTCTACCTTGAGCATACCTTTTATAAATCCCTCAACGTATATATTACTCGCTAAACCTCACATCTTTAGATTGCATAATGACTCTAGCCATGCATACTACTCGTAAATATCCACATTCATATTATTTTCTCCTCCTTAGAATTCCCTTAACTTGTCGTCATCCTACTTCTCTACATTCTTATGTAGGCCAACTATTTGATCATCCAAAATTCTTGAGTCTTACTACCTATATGTATCTTTGTAGACTTGAGGACAATTAATTGAAATAAGACATACTTAACCTAGTATTACTTATTGGTAGGTTAGCGACTACTATACCTCTATATTATATATGCCTTACCATCACTCAACCATCCTATTCAACTATACCAAGAAATTTCTCTATGTACTTTCCTAATCCAGTCACTTATAATTAGAAGGTCGCCCGAGTTGATAGACGAAGAAAAATTTTAGTCATTACACGAATGAGTATAAAACATTGGGATTAAGAAAACCAAGATGATAATAAATAGATACTCCTAATGATAGCATGATTCGTGAGAGAAGATAGTGTGCTAACTTTCGAGGTCGAGGTATAATCAAGGAAATGGTTCTAATCAATTGCAAGTTCCAAGTGATTATAAAGTAATGACAATGGGTCTATGATTCGGGAAAGGGATAAGTAACTCAAGACGAAAATGCATGGCTAGGCTGATGACTAACTAGTGAGGGTGTGGCTCAAATATCAAATCATGTCTCAATAGCTAATGGTGAGATAGACAACAGTGTATCTAGAAAAAGACCTGTTATATTTTTGTCCTCAGGATGGGTATCTGTCATAGATGTGGCTTGTTGATCGGGGCACTCTCGAATTTTATGTTCACTAGAACCATAATTAAAGTAATGCCTTAATCGACGACGACAATCTCTCTGAAGGTGTCCTCTCTTTCCGCAAAACTGGCAGGTAGGCTTCTCCGGAGCCTGGTGTGGTCCTACTTTTTGCGCTGCTGTGTTGTATGTTGCATCCGTGTACAATCTTGGGCTTGGTGATATTGGAGCTGCAAATCATGCACTATCCCAATCTATGACGACAATCCTTCATAACATAACCCTTCCTGTGACAAAAGCGACATGTAGGGAGCTCCTTATCTGGATATGGTGATGCTCTATGGTATTGTTGTTGTGCTACATGATGTCTATTCATCCTGCTTTGAGTCACTCTAGTTGGTACTAGGGCTGGTGGGGTAGGTATAGACCCATTCAGTGTAGTGCCCAGTCCATATATCATACCCTATTTCCTGTCTACGAGATACGCGATAAAGGAACACTGTCGCTATCGATTTGGTCAGAACCGATTGGTCGGGATCGAATGAATTAATTGAACGGGGCCGATTGAATTAAGACCCTTTTCTCGTTATGAAATGGTTTCTTTAAAATCAAGTCCTATATTCAGTGGATTGCGCCTCGAGGATGGACTCTGCGGCTGAGTTGAGAGAGACCTCCCGTTGCTCTACTTTTTATGACGTACTTGCTTTATTGGCTTTGGTTTTCTGAATACGTTTTCGTAAATATTTTTGATGGTTTTCATTGCTTGCGTTCTTCAAACTTCGTATTCCTATCGAACTCATTGAATACGAGTGTTCTAACCAGTTGCTTAGGCAATTTCAAGTGATTGCGTAGGCGTCGTCTAAGCACAGCCAACCTATCACGACCAGATCCTAATATACTGGGTCCAGTTGGATCATGCCCAGCCTGTACCAATGTGAGACGGCAACAGTAAGCTATGTCAATCAGTAGCAACGCAGAAACAACATTCTAAATACGGAATAAAATTTTTATTAAAAACATTTAGAAATACAACCAATAGTCTAATTAGAACACATAAAACAAGAAATATTCAGTTATTACAATTGGTTCATTTATTACAACTTTTAAGAAGGAAAGTAACCAAATAGAAAGGTGCAACTAAAACTCCTGGGTTCCCTGTCCGGGTCCAGCTAACTCCTCGGAACCCAAGTCGGGTCCGTAGTAAAAACTATAAGCCAGTTCCTCCTCATCACAATCACGTAAAATATTGGTCTCCAGTCAGGAGGGGAACAAGAACATACATATCCATTCTATTATTTTAATAAATAACTAAAATAAGACAAGAAACAGTTTTATAATATAAATTTATTTTCTAAATATAATAAAGAATGCAGTAAAATAATAAATCTCTGGAAATGAAAATAATTTAATCTAACTAGCAATATTGTTTTGAGCGCGTAACATCTTGTGGCCGGCTAGGGATGGAGGCAGTATGTATTCTATTGAACACAGTCCGGCTTCAGCCGAAGTGGGTTGGGCTTCCGCTATACACAGTGAGGCAGTAGGGGGCCTTGACCATAGGTGTTAACACTACTCCCTAAACCCCGAGTCAATGAGTCAATCAGTTGGGTCTGAGAAGGATCCTGTGGATCAAGTGTCGATATAGTAGTTCTACAATGCAATGATTTTAATTATTAACTAAAACACAAGTTTGAATACATATGAACTTGCCTTGGTTGTTCGATGCTGTAGGTGACGACAGGGAAATGTTCAGGCTAAAGTCCGTGACTTGAACCTACAATAATTTCATACTCTATTTTAGAAATCAATCCACGGGTTTAACTAATAACGCCAGTAATTAAAATAAACAATAGTTTAGATATAAAAATATTTTTAGAGAAATAAAACTATAATTATTTAATACTTTAAACCACGTATAATAATATTTGGTAAAAACAATTTTTCCTAATAACTATTATGTTTTATAAATAATATGGGAAAGCTATATTTTATATACATTAGTAAATAATAAACGGTTTTCATAACTAATGCTCTAATTTAAAATTACTGATATAATATCTAAAATTTACATTTGAATTCTAAATAGTAATTTATTTACATAAACTAACCAAAATATTTTAATAGATATTTTTCAATATAAAAATACCATTTTAACAATAAAACTATGAAAATCTTTTATTTAGTAAAACCAAAGTTTTTTAGAAACATATTTAAGACTCTTATTTAAAAATAATCTAAAACCTTATTTTAATACGATAAAAGCTTACTAAATAATTTAATGATTTTATTACGAAAAGTATTTTATAATAATAATTAATAAGGAATCATTTAATTATATGAACGAACTTAAAGATTTTCTACGGAGAAATAACTTGCGTTTATTACTTAAAAAATCCTTTTTGTCTATAATTTAATGACAAACGAATTACAGTTTTATTAATAAAACTAATCATTTATTCTGATTAATTATGAAACTAATCTGACGATTATAAAGGCGTTAATATTGTTATTACTAACACTAATCTAACCATCAACATTAATTATTTATTAAATTCTATTACCAATCATAAGGACCAAATTAAGAAACTATCTATCCCGGAATTGAAAGAGCTTTATTTTGTCAATTCTGGTCGAAACAAGAATCAATTTTACATTTTGTAAATTAGACAGAAGGGTCAGGGGCTTATCGGAAGGCTGCTGACGGAGTATCGAGGGGAGGCCTCGGAATCGGGTCGCACAAGGGCGACTGTACGGGAAAGTCGCACGCGAGCAGAGGCATGCAAGCGGGACGGCACATGGCACGCAGAATGCGTGCGGGACACGTAGGAGTGCGCGCACGGGCGTGAGGGGCTGTCGCGTACGGGGGCACACTGGGGCTGTCGCGTACGGGGCACGGGCTTACGGGGGCGCACGTGCGCTGGCGAGCGCGGATGCGTCGCTGGCGGCCGGTAACGGCCGCGGGCACTGGTGGGAGGTGGGCGGCGGTGGCTGACGTGCGGGGACAGCCGCACGGGCGGTCGACGGTCGGGGTACGGTCGGGTGTGGCGGGGAGGCGGTCGGTAAACGACGATGCGTCTCGAAAATACCCCAAAAGGGATGTTGGATTGACTGGGGCATTGCGGGGATCGTCGCTGTATACTCCGATTTGGGAGAGGAGGGTTGAAGGTGGAGGTTGAAGCAATTTTGTTAAGGTTTTTTGAAAAAAAATGGAGGTTCTGATGTTCTGTGATAGGGAGAGGAGTTTCTAGGTTTTTATGATTCTGCACGTAAGGTTACAGATTCAAAATTCAGGGTGTCAATGCCAGGTAGCCGGGAGAACGGGGATCGTGGGTGGAATGGCTTGAGTCCAACGGGTTTAGGTAGGAAGCGGGTTGGATAGGGGATGGGTTATGTTAATGTGTTAAACCATTGGGCTTAAGTTATGGGCTAAAAGAAATAACAGTAATAATAATAATAATAATACACATCCATAGAAAATTTTGTCCTCAAAATTTCTATCTGTTAATGAAAAGAGAGGGGTTTAGATCATACCTAGAACAAATGAGGATACTTCTCCCTCATCTCAGCCTCTCACTCCCAGGTAGCCTCGCTTGGAGAGTGGTGACGCCAAGCTATCTTGACTAGTAGGATCACCACTTCCTCAGTCTTTTCTCCATACGATATACTATCTCCACTAGCTGCTCTGGTATGGTGAGACTTAGTCCAACTTCCATCTCTGAATGATCCACCATATGGCTCGGGTCCGATACGTAACGCCTCAGCTATGATACGTGGAAGACGTTGTGCACGCCCTTGAGACTGGTGGAAGAGCCACTCTGTATGCTTCTTCTTCTACTCTACTCAGTACTTCAAATGGGCCATACCTGGGACTAAGCATCCTAGCTCTGTCGAATCTGATCGTGCCTCTGTTAGGAGAAATCCTGACAAAGACTTTGTTTCCTGCCTTAAACTTCAATGTTCGGCACTTACTGTCTGTCCAATGCTTCTGGCAATCCTGTGCAATGCTCAGCGTCTCTCTGATCATCTTCATTTTCTCTGTAGCATCTATAACCATCTCTGGTCCCAGCATAACTCGATCTTCTACGTCATCCCATGCTAGTGGGGTACGGTAATGACGTCCATACAACGCCTCAAATGGTGTCATACGGATGCTAGCCTGGTAGCTATTGTTATATCAGAACTCAACCTGGTTTAGATGTTCTTCCCAAGATCCTCCAAACTGTAAAACACACGATCTCAGCATGTCCTCCAGCGTCTGAATAGTACTTTCAGACTGCACGTCGGTTTGTGGATGGCATGCAGTACTAAACTTTAGCTGAGTACCCAATCTTTCTTGCAGACTCTTCTAGTAGTCTGAAGTGAATCAGGTATCCCTATCTGATACAATGTCGAATGGAACTCTATGAAGCCGGTATATGTTCCGCATATAGAGAGCTGCTAACCTTTCGATGGATAAACCAACCTAGAAAGGAATAAAATGGACAGACTTGGTCAGTCAATCTACAATTACCCAGATGGCATCCTTCCCTCCTTGGGATCTACGCAATCTTATTACAAATTCCATGGTGATATGCATCCATTTCTACTCCGAAATGGGAAGCGGTTGCAGCGAACCTGCTGGCGTCTGACGATCCGCCTTTACCTGTTGGCAGATGTAACGCCCCAGTCCCAAACTATGTAGGACTAGATACGTATCATGCCAGCTGTATGCATACGAATTATATGGGCCGTCATATGTATGCATAAGCTGTAAAATACAGTAACCAAGGTACTAAATCTCATCCACAAAGATAAATAATGATATAAAAGCAACTTGAATTTGTCATGTATACACTGGTTGGGCAGAGACAAATCCACTACCAACTAAATTAAATATGAAAAAATATACAAGGAAAGAATTTAGCAAGCGAGAGCAAGTGACGAGTCTAAGAGCAATCATCACGAAGGAAGGAAGACATGGCCTTAGCTAGAGCACCTGTAAGAAATCATGAACACACACCTGGAGAGATCACCAGGTCCTCAGAGGGACGTAACAAAACACATAATATCATGCCATAAACTGAATAGTAAGAGGTCAATAGAAAATATACATGCGTATAGGTTCCTAACCATTCTATGTGATATACACTTTGAGAAGACAACGTTATACGCAGGAGCTTAGGTGTTCAGCATAGATGGAGAGAGAGTGGTAGTAGGTAGCGCTCATAAGAGACACTATCGACCATGGGCAGAAAGTAGCTCTCATACGAGAACTATCGGCCCCGGGGCAGTAAGTAGCGCTCATACGAGACACTATCGGCCCAAATCTATGTGTGTACTGAACATGTAGCCCCTACGCTAATAACTATCTCCTCCCCTCCCCATGATACTATACACGTGTCGACTCCATGACACTGTTTAATCCTTAATAACTGCCAAGTCTTCTATATAATCGATTGGCAGTTATATTCTAACACACGGCCTGTACGTACCAATGATCAGTCAGCACGCAAGTCCGCATCTATATGGGACTCACAACTTACACACAATCCGTAGCACATCGTGACAGTTTATGAGATGCACTAAACATACGGTGGTCCCTTAACTCTAAGCCAATTGCATAAAGTATACTAATTTGCTTCTATATATAGTTTTGAAAGAACAACATAAAGAAAAAGCATGCATGATATTGAGCAAAAAATTAAACAGTAAAGGCAAGGTGTCTTGCCTGGTGGGTCACCTGGGATGGTGCGATGCTCTGACAAGTCCTGTTCGTCAAATAGTCAAGGTCGATAAGTATGTCCAAATTTGTGGGAAAATAGGAGATATGATCGGTCATGCTCACACTTGACGATAGTTGAAAACTTTGCGAAGAAAAAGGTATTTGTACTTAAAACATATTTTGGTAGTTTTTAGAAGATAATTTTATCAAATACTATTTATAGATAGGGAACTATTATTTTATTACTAAAAATAAATTTTACGACGATACTTGAAGATATATTTGAAATGTACATTTTGTTTATTCAAAGAAAACTACTAGTCATAAAATAGGGTTTAGGTGGAAACTGGACTAAGGTATATAAATATTTAAAAATATTTCTCAATCATTTTTTTATACCAAGAGCTAAATATGGTCAGATAGAAATCCATATGAGTCGAGAAACATATTTTAGTATAAGAAAAACTATTTTAAAATTTGATAGAAATTTTGTTAAGTTACTGAAATAATAATAACAATATTAACAGTACAAATAATAATATTTAATAAAATAATAATAATAATAATAATAATAATAATAATAATAATAATAATATTAATAATAATAATAATGCTAACAATTTTGACAACATTAATAATAATAATAATAATAATAATAATAATAATAATAATAATAATA
Source organism: Iris pallida (assembly GCA_029216955.1). NCBI lineage: Eukaryota > Viridiplantae > Streptophyta > Magnoliopsida > Asparagales > Iridaceae > Iris > Iris pallida. The sequence goes on along the minus strand of JANAVB010019581.1, from coordinate 5,638 downwards.
ATAATAATAAAACCCTAAAACTATACTACCACTTTCATAAATAATACTAATAATAAATATATATAAAAATAAAATGATAAAGGTAATAATAATAATAAAATAATACAACAAAACCTCTGTTCCCAAAAATTTCCAGTGAGAGAGAGAGAGAGCGAGAGATAGGAAAGGGGGTTTTAGGGAGAGGGGATTACCGGGCGGTCGTCGGCGGGAGAGACCCGCGCGCGGCGGAGCTCGGGACGGGGGCGCTGCTCGGCTGCGGCGCTCCAGCTTGGTCGACGAGCGCAAGACGAGATCAGCGCGGCTGCGGCGCTCCAGCGCGGTCGACGAGCGCAACGACGAGATCGGCGCGGGCGGAGGAGCTGGAGGAGGGCAGCGACGACCGGTCTCATGCGGTGGCGCGGCGTCTCTGGGCGCCGGATCATCTAGGGTGTCGGCTCGAGCGACTTGGACAGGGAGGAGCCGGTGAGAGGAAGAGGGAGCCAGGGTTATCAGCGGGAGGTTCGCCGAAGTGGGGCCCTGGCCGACCCGACGGCACGGGCTCGGAGAAGTTCGGGGCGCGCGGTCGACGTTCTGCGGCGCGAGGGGGTCGCCGAGCGTAGCGGAGACTTCGGAAGAGAGCGGGAGGCTGGAGGAGGAACTTCGTCGGGGTGGCGCTGGTCTTCCGGCAACTCGGTCGGGCGTGGACTCTGTGGGTCAGGCGGGGTCCTACTGCGGAGCTCGGCCACGGCAGTACGCTCGCATGGGCAGTTCTTCCGATCCGGGGTCGGTCGAGGCGGAGAGGTGGGTCGGGACCGCCGCGAGTTCGGCGAAGGCTCAGGTGAGGTTTGTGTTATTTTTTTTTCTTTATCTGGTTGTGGTCGTCGTGGTGACGGTAGTGGTGGTGGTGGTGGTGGTGGCGAGCATGGTGGTTCTGGTGATGGTCTGTTGTTGACAGGGGATCCGGGGGTGACAGGGTCGACGGTGGTGGAGTTGTGTGTCGGAAAGGGGTGATGACGGGTGTCGGGACAGGGAGAAGGAGAAGGTGATGGTGGTGGTGACGGAATGCCGTCGGATTGTATCGTCGTGTCGGGGAATGTCCGACACGACCTGGATGTGTGTCCGGGGTTGTCGGATACGGGGTCGAAAATATGTATTTGTAATGGGGGTAATATAGTGGAATGAGAGGCACAGACACGATGCATAGTGTGGTGGAAATAATTTATGGATGAGTACCTCTCCTTATATAGGAGGTGGGAATTCCCAGTTGGATAAGGACTAGTATTCGTTTAAATTGCGATGGATAATTCCATCCTTTATTTTAAATAACTTTTAAAAATATTTAATCAATTCTAGATAAAACCTTCACTAAATTTAAAGTCTATTTGAAATAAAATCTCCTCAAATTTAAATTATCATATTTAATCAAATATCAAATCAAACTAAATTTTAAACATCTTTTTCGTAAATATTAAAAATATAATAATATTAAATTTCGAAAATCATGATAATTAATTAAATATTTGAAATATATTTTTATAAATAATTAAACTAATTAGAATTTCGAAAATCGTGTGGGCATGAAATAAATTTCATGTCTCCCTTGAACAAAAATAGTTTTCGAAAATTACCACTTATATTTGCACCATTTAATAAAAATAATCATTTTTAAATAAAGCTTGCCAATACGCGATGCGATGCAATAATACAAATATTTAAATACTTATTTTTCTATACGAAAAATCTTTTAATAAATATTTTTATATGAATATACATATTAACTCGCAATTTCGCACGCGACGTACAATTACGAATAAAAATCAATACCAAATTAAATTTAAAAAAAATCATAGTAGAAATTTAGGGGTTTTACATCCTACCCAACTTAAAAGAATTTTGTCCTCGAAATTTAGGAGTAGGTAGGTTTGAGGGCACGATTACGAGAATGATTCACTCATAACTTGAGTGGTGATAATATATGTAGGGTCGAGAAAAGGATGAGGAGTTTAAGACGAAGATATTGTCACATTGGGTGACAATGGTCATAAATGATAGGTCGGCTAGAGGGAATTCTAGTGTAAGTGCCTTCGTCCTTTCAAAATAGGTGAAGGCGAAAGCAATAAAGAGTTCAAAGACGATATTACGATTACGTGGTTCAAAGACGACCGAATAATTTCAAAAAAAATTTCAAGGCAGTCGTGGATGAGACTCTAGGGCAAGTTTGACTATGTCTCCATCTACGTAGAATGATATACGAAAAGCAAACCAAAGTGCACTATGGTTGATCAGACCATAATACGTCAGTTCTGATTAGACAATGTATTAGTGGGCGCCCACAATGAACATATGTCACGAACAAGCTCGATAAAGAGTAAGCTTGCACAACTAGACTATAATAGCAACATAAGATAGTCACAATATAAGTAGTGGATAATAAAGGAAATTAAATAGTCCAAGATCCTTTAAAATTGAGTCTTGTCCGAAGTTCGGGCCTAGACAATGGCTCTAGTGTTTCCTTATCTATGACTTGGTTTGCTAAATGGGTTAGAGTCCTGCTAATTCTATAATCTGGTACGCTTATCCTTATGGGTCACAAGGGCAAGGGCTTGTTAGGTTGTGAGGTACTCTACCCAACTTACAAGAGTTAAACTAGTGGTGTGATGGGGCAATGGGTAAGACACAAAGTTAAGCATTTAAGGAGTCAAGTAGAACACAATCATATATCGGTTTGAAGGAATTGAGTCGAGGTCCATGGTCGATAAATATATCGGTATCATGGTAAAGGTTACCGTTTAGTCTCTATGACCCAAAAGTCGTATCAAGAAAATAGAGTACAAAGATAAGGGTTTTAGTGGCACATGATATACCTACATGAAGGTGGGCTCGTCTAGGTCTTGCATATGGGATTTGTTGGATGGAAAAGTCTAGTGTTGTGCTCCAAATATCCAAGTTACGATAGAAAGCGTCAAATGATAAAAAAATAAAAGTGGGAGTTGATGCATACATTTTTAAGAAGATCAAGTGGAAGCATAAGGTAAAACAAATTAAGGAATCTAGTAAAACAGTTTATGGACGCAGCTTCTAGAGAGAAGGTGGTCTCCTAGATGAATACAATCAAGGAACGTTTGACTCATATTTCAAAATTGCAACGGTTAGAGGGTCACGAAGAAAGGTCGGATTAATCAAGATTGAGATATAATTATATGGTTGGTTAGATGATTAACTACACTTGAGCATATCAATCTTGGCAACAGAAAAGATGGCAATTCATAGGAAAATTAATGCCCATAGGGTCTATTTCTATGACATGGGAGTTCCTCGAAGTTTTCCTCAAAATCATCTACAAAGCAATCCTAAACTTAAGCTCAATATTTTAATCAACTCAAAATCTCTTGTCACAATTAAAACCGTACTAATTGTATCAAATTGAATTCCTTATTCCAATATGTCAACATATTTTCTAAAAACCTTCACAACCAAAACTTATAGTCGTAAAAATCTAAATAATTTTATGACATAATCAAAAAAAATTTAAATTTCAAATAGCCTTTATCTTATCAAATGTACCACATTCTCTAGTTATAACAATTTCATAACCTAAAAATCTTCAAGATCTTGAGATAACTCTTAGTATATCCCAATTCAATCTACATACTCATTTTATTCCTTTTACCAAGACTTTTATTATCCATAATTGAAACTTCTAGATCAAAGTGGATTTATAGTTCATAATCGTAAGACAATATAAAAAAATTTAGAGTCAATTTCATATCCTTCAAAATATATTAAACCAAACTTTTACTTCGATTTTAAATCTCCAATTTAACAACTTGTAATTTATAAATCGTATGACTTACCAATTTAAAACCTCAAGCTCTCTAATAACCCGTAAATCAAAAACCCTCGACATTCTCTAGTCGTTTACAAAATCATAACTTATAATTTAAAACACTTTAGTAAATTCGAGATAAACTTTAACATATCCAAACTTGAACTTAACCGTAAATCATGTGTCACAATTTCAAGATGTTTCTCAAATCGGTTTCATATCCCAATAAATCATAAACTATTTCACAATTTCCAAAATCACAAATCATAAATTTTGTTTCCTCGATCTAGCTATCCTCTTGTGTATACCACCTTGTAATAAAACTCCAACTATCTTTTGAAAGCGAAATATGCTACTACCCAACTTAGAGTTAACTAATCCTTAAGATCATATTTTTAGGAAAAATGTCTTTATAACTCAAATAAGACCTCAATGTATACTAATTGTCACTGTAATCTTCCTAGCCATGTGTTTGACCTATGAGCATGTACTAGTGTAGTCATCTTACTAAGCACAAACTAAGAATTTACGGTAGAAGGTGTCAAGCAAGATGCAAATCATGGAGGTCGAACGAGAGTTCGGGATTTGAAGTCAAGAAAGGATGTCAAGTAGGTGAATGAGATTCTAGACTCTAATCCTATATTGCAGGCCCGTTTGGTACAGTCATGTAACCAAAACGACAAACTAGACCTGCATAGGCCACCACAAAAAATATATAACACCCCAGTCCCAAAATATATAGGACTAGATACGTATCATACCAGCTGTATGCATACGAAGTATATGGGCCATCGTATGTATACATAAGCTGTAAAATACAGTAACCAAGGCACTAAATCTCATCCACAAAGATAAATAATAATATAAAAGCAACTTGAATTTGTCATGTATACACTAGTTGGGCGGAGACAAATCCACTACCAACTAAATTAAATATAAAAAAATATACAAGGAAAGAATTTAGCAAGCGAGAGGAAGTGACGAGTCCAAGAGCAATCATCACGAAGGAAGGAAGATATGGCCTTAGCTAGAGCACCTATAAGAAATCATGAACACACACCTGGAGAGATCACCAGGTCCTCAGAGGGACGTAACAAGACACCTAATATCATGCTATAAACTGAATAGTAAGAGCTCAATAGAAAATATACATGCGTATAGGTTCCTAACCATTCTATGTGATATACACTTTGAGAAGACAACGTTCTACACAGGAGCTTAGGTGTTCATCATAGATGGAGAGAGAGTGGTAGTAGGTAGCGCTCATAAGAGACACTATCGACCATGGGCAGAAAGTAGCTCTCATACGAGAACTATCAGCCCTGGGGCAGTAAGTAGCGCTCAAACAAGAAACTATCGGCCCAAATCTATGTGTGTACTGAACATGTAGCCCCTACGCTAATAACTGTCTCCCCTCTTCCCCATGATACTATACACGTGTCGACTCCACGATACTGTTTAATCCCTAATAACTGCTAAGTCTTCTATATAATCTACTGGCAGTTATATCCTAACACACGGCCTGTATGCACCAATGATCTGTCAGCACGCAAGTCCGTATCTATATGCGACTCACAACTCACACACAATCCGTGGCACATCGTGACAGTTTATGAGATTCACTAAACATACGGTGGTCCCTTAACTCTAAGCCAATTGCATAAAGTATAATAATTTGCATCTATATATAGTTTTGAAAGAACAACATAAAGAAAAAGCATTCATGATATTGAGCAAGAAATTAAATAGTAAAGGCAAGGTATCTTGCCTGGTGGGTCGCCTGGGGTGGTGCGATGCTCTGACAAGTCTTGTTCGTCCAATAGTCAAGGTCGA
>JANAVB010019580.1:0-49241 GCA_029216955.1 Iris pallida | reverse complement strand
CGACATTTGAACTAAGGTGTCTTTAATCAAGAGATCTCCCCATTGCCCATGTAGGAGAGGACTTTTTCCTCAGAGTTTGACGCAGATAGTAAAAGTTCTGAACAAACTATCTCATCAACAGCAGCAAGAAATGACGGCATACCATTACGGAAGATCAAGATGCATCTACTTCAAACCAGTCAAGCAACGAATTGTTGTACTAGAAGACAAATTAAAGACCGTGGCAGAGATGGTCGCAAGCATGTATACTATAATCGTGGCTCAACATACAGTGCCACCGAGGGGTACAAACTCCTCAGGTTGCTTCCGTGCCAATTCAAGCTGATCCCAGTCAGTCTGGTGCTGGGGTGGTAATTACCACGCTGTTCCTCCTCCTAACACTTCTAACCAGCCTACCAATTCCCAAACATCAGGGATGCTAATGAGGCTGTGAAACTTTTACGCACTCAGTTTGAGATCTTCAAGCAGAAGGATGGCCTACAAAGACTGGCATAAAACAACCATATCCTACAGAGTGGAAGGAAGTTCCATTTCCTCCTAAGTACAAACTCCAACCATTATGCTATTTGATGGCAACACTTCTCCAAGTCAGTACATCAATCATTTTGAGGTGATGACTGATTAATTACAGCTAAATGATGCTCCCTACCAGAGTGTTCGTCGGTTGTTAGCTGGCTCAGCAATACGACTGGTATCGTAGCCTGCCATGGCTGCATCACTTCTTTTGCTGGTTTCAAGCAAATATTCTTGGAATGATTCTACGAAGAAGTCAACGATATGACGATATCTGCTCTAATTAAGATTAAACAGAGGCACAATGAATCCACAGAGAGTTTTATTGAAAGATTCCGTCGAGAGACACTCAAAATACCTTTAGGAACTCCATCTGCTGTAACAATAGACACTTGCAAATCAAACTTGTTGCCTATTATTATATGTGGACATGATCTATAATTCCAGGATTGGCCTTCTTTCATTGTCATGCCAAAGCACTGCCGAAAAATTCAAGCAGTTAGGAGTCCAAATGACTCATCCTAACAAGATGAACATTCTACACCCGGGGGTAGTAATCGCCAGAACAACCGTAAGAGTAGAGAAACCCTGGCCATCAATCTCAAGGACAAGGAGTCTTTACTGTCAACGTCACTCAGATAGCATCCACTCCATCGGCACCACACAGAAATCAACTCGTCCAAAAAGGTATTCTTTTGATGAATAGATACTTTAAGCATCTTCGATTGTTGATCAAAAGCAATAAGCTTCAGCTTCCAGAGGCTAAACGGCTAGAAAAAGTAGGTAAAATGATCATCCCTAAATACTGTGTTTATCACAGATTTATAGGGCATCCAACCAGAGCATGTTATGTATGCTCAAGAGTAAAATCTAAGTTGGTCAATTCTGGAGCAATTACTCTACAACAGGACGAGAAAACGATGACTACTAATGTGGTTTCTCTATAATTCGGTGATTTACCACATAACTTGTGCAAGATGGTGTCATCCCCATTCCAAACTACTCTTGAGATCATGAATCTCCCACCTCCTCAAAATGAAGGTCTTGTTCCGTTATCGACTGACAGAGGAGAGATCATGTGGATTCATCCAGATCTGGTAGCAGAGTTTGAAACGCCTTCCTCTTCTAAGCAAAAGAAGCATTCCAGATCTAAATCCAAGAACTGTAATATGGTATACTTTGAACCAGTAACAGAAGAAGAAATTCTAATGGGCACTAGATCAGGGAAACCCTATCTTCAGGAATATCCCAAAATCAAGAGAATCCTGCTCTATCTCCTGATGATGCTCCTTCATCATCTTCTCCTGGCAAGAATATGCTACCACATCCTTGCCGGTGGTCGAACCATCCTCCTAAACCACATCAGCAAACAGGGAAGCAACCTGTTCGCTTTGACAAAGCACTAAAAAGTCCTTATCTCTTGGACTTGAAAAGCCTTACAATTTTGACATATTGGCTCAATTGGCCAATACTCCAGCAAGATTGTCAATCTTTGAACTTTTACGTCTCTCAAAAGAAACTCGAGAGGTTAAGTGAAGCCTTGATGTAGGCTGACGCTTGTCTTATTCTTCTCAAAAACCTAAAAGGAGCCAGTCAGCTGTGTACATTGTCATAGTGTATTTGAATTAATGCCCAATATTACTTTTACACAAGATGACATGTTGTTAGAAGGCAATTCATGATCGTCCTCTTTATTTCAAGGGGTATGTAGACACCATGAAAGTCGATCATCGCATTTGATTGACCCCGGGTCTGCACTTAGCATTATGCCGAAGTCTTACTGGATGCTTTGAAGATCCCAGTGCATAACCTCTCTACGATTATCACTACCATCCTGGGTTTAATCAAGGAAGAAGTGAACCTTTGGGAAAGATACGCCTAAAACTTCAAATTGGCAATCTTCGTACAAAGGTAACTTTCTATGTTATTGACAATCATGGCTCATACAACGCTTTGTTGGGAAGGCTATTCCTCCATGAACACAATATTGTACCCTCTACGCTCCACCAATGTTTCAAATATGTGGACGCTAATGGAGAAGTCTAAAAAGAGGCTACAGATCTGAATCCTTTCAAAGGGGTTGAAGCATACTGCAGCGATTCTCGCATGTACAAGGAAGAATTCATGAAGTGGTACTAGCAATGGACACAGATGAAGAACAGAAGAGTGTGCCAAATGATACTCTGGTATTTCGGTCAAAGGATGCACCTCATATCCTCAGTCTTCCAAACCACTGACTATCTATCTTCCTTCCCATGAGAAGCAGCCCAAGGGTGATAGTCGAGATCAAAGGGAGCTTACCTCTTCTGAGCCGCTTGTAATTGATCTTCGTCATAAGAAGCTCCCCCTCCTTCTCATTTTCCTTCTCCTCCTCTTGTCATCAATCTGACTAAGCCTGCTAAGGCTAAAGTCCCTGTTGTAAATAATGGTGTAAAAATCAATAAAGCATCTCCTTTGCAGTATACTGATGTCTCTTACTATACTCAGTGTTATTTGGATATGCTAGATAACTTTAAACCACTACAATAGAAGTTGTATCATCTCTGCGAAATGTGGTATCATTGGATTCAATACAAGAGTCGTACTTCTTAGTACCGTCTCGAAAGAATGAGAAAAAGCCTATCTTCAACAAAAGAGAGGAACCAAAAATCATGCTCTATAATGATAATAGAGATGATACAAGAATGCTACAATTACGACGCTATAGTCCACAATCCAAAGACATCATCCGTAAAATGGGCTATGATTTCAGAACAGGCCTCAACAATGGTAAGGAAGGCGAACTCCTTTCGTATTGCTGTTCCAAAAGAAAATCACACAATCCACAGTCAACGAAAAGGGGGCTAGGTTATGCTTCACCACTCCCAACTCTAGAACCTTCTGAATCTGATGAGGAAAACGATCAAACTCTTCTGATTCTATCTCATAGGATTCTGATACCAGCATCGGTCATGTTCATAGGGTGATAATCTTCTAACATGGTGTCTGCCGAATTTCGAAAGATGATGAAGTTGACATTGAAGAAGCTCCTGAAGTGGACCCTTGGGCACAAAAGATGGGCAATCAGTAGGAACTTTGTTCCGAACAACAAGAATCATCTACTGAGGATTAACTAATCCAGATCGATATTGGAGAGATGGGCGTATCACGACCAATCTTCATTAGCAAAAATCTTCCAGAGGATGATAAACAAGAGTTAATTTCTTATTCGTGAATATATTGATGTCTTCGCCTGGAGTTACGAAGATATGCCAGGATTAGATCCTCAAGTTGCGACTCATAAGCTTAGCATTTTGCCGAATGCCAAGCCGGTCAAATAACAACAACGGCGATTCAAGCATGAAATAATGGATGTAATTGATGATGAAGTCAAAATGCTTATAGCTTGTGGTTTTATCAGAGAAGAACAGTATCCTGATTGGGTAGCCAACGTTGTACCAGTTCTGAAGAAGACCAGAAAGGTTCGAGTTTGCATAGACTTTCGGGATCTCAATGATACTTGCCCTAAAGACGAGTTCCCTCTCCCAATTACTGATGTCATGATCGATAATACATGTGGATTCGAACGAATTTCTTTTATGGATGGGTTTTCTGGATATAATCAAATCCGGATGAATCCTAAATGAGAAACATACTTCATTTCGTACTCCTCGTGGAGTATACTGTTACTAGTCATGCCGTTTGGTCTTAAGAACGCAGGTGCAACCTACCAGCGGGCTATGAGTACTATTTTTGCGATCATCTGCGAAAGATCGTCGAATGCTATGTTGACGATATTGCTGTCAAAAGTCATCTCAAGGAAGATCACATTTAAGATATAAGAACCATCTTCAATCTAATGTGCCAGCATCAACTCAAAATAAACCCTACCAAGTCTTTCTTGGGTATCTCTAGTGGCAAATTTTTTGGCTTCTTCATTACCTCTAAGGGTATACACGTTGATCCCGAGAAGATCAAATCCATTCAAGAGATGCGTCCTTCACGCAACCTAAAGAGCTACGAGAATTCCAAGGTCGACTTGGGTACATCAAGCGGTTTATTTTGAATTTATCTGGACGTTGCAGACCATTTACTTAGTTAATGAAGAAAGGTGTATCTTTCGTTTGGACGGAAGATGTCAACAAGCATTTGACGACATAAAGCGTATTTAATGAGTCCACCGGTTCTGGTACCACCGATCTCAGGAATACCTTTCTTAATGTATGTCCGGACAATGGATCATTCGTTGGGAGCTTTGCTAGCTCAGAAGAACAAAGAAGGTCATGAGCAAGCCATCTACCATCTTAGCCGAACGATGATTGGAGCTGAACATCGTTATAGTCTAGTAGAGAAGGAATGTTTAGCCTTAATGTTTGCTGTTCAGAAGACAAGACATTACATCATAGGCCAAACTATTCATGTCATATCCCGAGTCAATCCTTTTCGAGTCTTAATGAAGAAGCCAAGTACACTCAATTCTAGGCTTGCCACATGGGCTATATTACTAGCACAATATGATATGGTTTATGTTCCTCAAAAATCTGTGAAAGGCCTAGCACATGCCGACTTCTTAGCAGCTCATCCTGTCCCTGAGACATCTAAACTCTATTATGAGATTTCGGACGAGACATTAGAATCAAATATGATCTCAGAAGAATTTTCTACCTGGAGGTTGTTCTTTGATGAAGCTTCTAGAATTAGACCTGGAGGTTCCCTTGTGGCTGGAGTAGGAATTGTTCTTGTTTCACCCAATGGATTAACTATTCAAAGGGCCTATTCTTTAGACGATCATGCTCTAACAATGTGATAGAATACAATGCCTTGCTCAGTGGACTCCAATTGGCTAAACAACTAGGTGTTGAATATCTCGAAGTATTGGCGACTCTAAGCTAATTGTTAATCAGGTTAGAGGCATATATGAAGTCCGACATCAAGATTTAGTACCATACGATGAAGCAGCAACCAGGATAGCCTCTTCGTTCAAAGGATTTTTCATCGAACATGTACGTCGGGCATGCAATACAAAAGCTGATGCCTTAGCTAACCTAGCTGCGGTATTGGCAGTACCAGTCAAAAGACAACAGATGGTTGTTATCTCTAATAGAGTACTATTCTGTTGAAAACAACCACAACATTGAATTCAGTAACCTAACTAAAGTCAATATCATTAGCGAGGACTGGAGAGCACCTTTTATTGATTTTTTAGTGTATAATATCTTGCCAGAAGATCCTAAAGAAGCTACAAGTATCCGTCGTCGATCTCTTCGATTCTATTATAATCATACTACTAAAACACTCTATCGAAGAACTTTTGATGGATTGCTTTTAAGATGTCTCGCTGGTGACGAAGCAAAGCAGATATTGCGTGAAGCTCATGATGGTGTTTGTGGAGCACATCAGCCAGGTCCTAAATTAGAGGATCGTATCCGACGTATGGGTTACTACTGGCCCTCTATGGTATCAGATGCTATTGACTATTAAGGAAATGCCGTGCATGTCAAATTCATGCAGATTTCATTCACCAACCATCGGAATTTCTTCATCCGACTGCTGCCTCATGGCCTTTTGAAGCTTGGGGCATGGATATAATTGGCCCTATCAATCCTCCTTCATCTAAAGGACATCGGTTCATCTTATCTATAACCGATTATTTCTCCAAGTGGGCAGAAGCTATACCTTTGGCTGAAGTAAAAACTAGTAGTCATCAACTTTATCAAACATCATGTGATATACAGATTTGGTGTCCCTCGCCGAATCATCCATGATAATGGACCGCAATTCATCAGCCAAAAGTTTAATAGGTTCGGTGATGACAACAGAATCAATAATGTTGCCTCTACAGCCTATAATCCTACAGCTAACGGATTGGCTGAAGCGTTCAATAAGACCATTATCAAACTCCTCAAAAAGTTTGTCTCTATCAACAAATGTAATGGAGTGATAAACTTGGAGAATGTTTATGGGCATATCGTACTACTACTGCCGTAATTCCACAGACTGTACACCTTTTTCTCTAGTATATGGATGTAAAGCTGTCCTACCCCTAGAAATTCAAATTCCATCATTGAGAATTGCCATGGCTAATGAGCTTACTACAAAAAATAATGATCATCTTCAGCTTCAGGAATTGGAGGCGCTCGACGAGAAAAGGTTACTGGCTCAACAACATATTAAACTTTATCAAGCCTAGATCTCAAAAGCTTTCAATCGCAAAGTCAGGATGCGGACATTTCAAGAAAGCAAGTTGGTTCTTACAGTCAGACGTCCTATGACTATGTCACATATGAGCAAAGGCAAGTTCGAGACAAAATGGGAAGGACCGTATGTGGTAAACAAAGTTTTCTCCAATGGAGCCTATCAATTAACAGATATGGATGGCAGAGTTGCTATGATGCCTATCAATGGCAAGTTTCTTTAGAAATATGTATAAAGACAAAATGTACTTTATTTCGGAAGCATGATGTAAATAAAGTTCATTTTATTCATGGAATTACATAATTATTAAGGACGGGGAGGAGGCCCCGACCCTTCATGATTAAATACATAGTTTGCCAACAGTTCAAACATCTCATTGTCTGAACTCACAAGAAACTTGCAGGAAGCCGTCCTCAATGCCTCTTCTTCGGCAGTCTTCCCAGGTTCCACTAACTTGGAGATCAAATCATGTCCTGGTGCAGGAGGAACAGTTGAGCCTTCGCCTCTTTCTTTTCGAGAAGGCACGTGAAGCTCAGTAGGGGGCATCTCAATTTCTTCTTTAATTTTCGGAGCAAGTAAATCTTTGGAAGACATTTTCGTACAGCAGGAAAAGAGATTGTCAATATCTACAAAAGTTTGTTCTATTTATAGGCAAACAACTAGATAATCGCCTCGAAACTGATGCAATTTTTGAAAAGAAACACAACTGTTCGTTCATTTATAACTGTTTATTCATTTATAATTGACCATTTATTGTCTATTCTCTGAAATTGACGTGACTATTCACTCATTTATTCTTTCCCTCGAGAGTTTGAACGACCATTCATTCATTCAATGTCTCTCCCTTAAAAAAAATTGAAATGACCGATTACTCATTCATTTCATAATGAGAATCCATATCTTTGAACTCCAAATAGCCACGTCAAACAAACTTGCCACATTCACATTCTCTCCACATTCTGTCATCTATGTCAGCATATCAATATGAATTATAAAAAAGGAATAATGAGATTTATTCCTTCTTTAAAAAGCATAGATACATCTTAATAAAAATCTATTACTTCTCTGATTTTCATTCTAATGAAGGTCTATTACATCTTTGGATCTTTCCATTGATATGAAGGTCTATTATCTCTTTGGATCTTCTTATTTTGTTGGTGGCAATTTTTTGTCGTCTCGACCTGAAGCAACGAGCCAGACAATGGAATCAACTCTGGTCTTCTTGTAGAAGCATGGAAAAGAACATAAAATCCATGCGGCTCAAATAGATAGAGTCTCATGCGGTTCAAAGAAGCTCTCAGAGTCTCATGCAGCTTAGGAGTTTTATGCGGCTCAAAAGATGCCAACCTAGCTATGCGGCTCGAATAATAGCCACGTGGCTTATGCGGCTCACCTCTACAGCTGGCCATTAAGCAGCGGCCTCATTTAATGCTCTGACACACAAGGCAGCTCTGACGTAAAAGTGAACTAACAGCTCTGACATAAAGCTGCAATGATGACTCTGACATAATGACGTGCTCCTAGGGAAACGAAGAAAATCTCTATAGCTGGCACGATCCATCGAATTCCAAGTCTTCCATACAGCTTTGACACGTGGCCAGCCACATGCGGTTCAGGTGGAAGCCACCCCTATGCGGCCGCTACTCTCATTGGCTCGGATCATGGGACCATCTTCATGCGGCTCAAATCTTGAGAAGCCACCCCCATGCGGCCGCTACGCTCATGCGGCTCGAATTATGGGGACCATCTCCATACGGCTCAAATGCTGAGAGGCTACGCCCATGCAGTCTTGACATGTGGCCAGCCTTATGCGGTTCAGTTGGAAACTTCCCTCTTGCGGCTCAGATTTCGGAAGCCACACCTATGCGGCTGCCACCTTCATGCAGTTCAAATCCTGAGAAGCCACCATCATACGACTCTGTCAAGATACCTTGTCCCTGTGGCTCGCGGTTAGGACACGTGGCAAAAGATCAGTTTCCTCCGTGTCCCTACGGCTCGCAGCAGAATGATGGTTGGACACGTGGCACCAAATCAATCAAGATTTATTAACAAATCCCAACAACCAGATTTAATGTAATTATTATAATTACCCGGATCAAATCAAATTTATTACAATCGAGCAGATTGAACACGTGGCAGGAGATCCGAGCTTGTCCTAATAAATTACGAAAATTCGTGGCAATCTACATTAATTGCCCACATGGATTTGGCGCAATCAATATTAACTACCCAGATTTGTTGCAATCAAGATTAATGGCCCAGATTAATTGCCAACAAGACATTATCATGGAAAATGGTATTAATCCCCAAACTGCCGACTTTTTAAAGGGGCAATCATTACAAACCCTAATGATCACACCCCACTCCTATAAATAGCAAGGTGCCATTCCCTTGCAAGGAGAAAAAAGGGAGAGAGACCCTGACTGGACACACAGAGAGAAAAAGGTACACACAGAAGAGTCTCCCCACACATTCTGAGAGCATTTCTTCCATCAGAGCCAAGGCTACGTCCGATCGTCCAGAGTAAGACAGAGTTGCCGTCTCTTTCACGAGCCTCTACCGTCACCCCCCAGAATCAAAATAAACAATCATACTTAGGTCGCTGTACCTAGGTTTTCATTCCTAGGCTTTCTTTGTACGAACGAGTTTTATTGTGAGTCTAAGTTCAGTCCTCCTATAAATTGTTCTGCACTTTTACAATCAATGACAAACACGATGGCGACTCTGCTGGGGATTGACTTCTCCATGGCTGAGGAGTTGGTGACACAATCGGACGTAGCCAAACTTGGCTCCACTCAACAGATGCTGGTCGCCTGGTTCGACCAGTAGGTGTTTGAAGAAATGCTCTTCGACGGGAGCGCTGGCCCGGTCCAGCGGCGAGCCCGCACAAAGAAGGCCCGCAGGGAGGGAGGCCCAAATCATTCGCTCCTTCCCAAACTCTCAAAGAAGTTCTCTCTGTTGCTCAAGACGAGGAGAAACTCTCATGCGGCTCCACTTCAGGCCATAGAGGACTATGCTGTCCCTAAGTCCTGCAGAAAAAATACTATGATGCTGGACTTGCAGGGGCAAAGAGGAACTCTATGCTGTTCAAGCCGCATAAGGGTGCCAGCCGCATGTAGAAGGCTCATGCGGCCGCAACCGCCAGCCGTATGGAGAAAACTCATGCGGCCACAGAGTCAGCCGCATGCAGAAAGCCCATGCGGCCAAAACTGCCAGCCGTATGCAGACAGCCTGCACGGTCACGACTCCAGCCGTATCTTGAAGGTTCATACGGCCATCGCTCCTAGCCGCATACAGAAGGGTCATACGGCCACACATGCCAGCCGTATGCAGACAGCCTGCACTGTCACGACCCGACCCTAGAGTAAGGGCACGAGAAGTGGTACGTCCAGCCTACGCCGCAGTATCGGCGGTAGAACGCTGTCCTAGGTCAATCATCTAACAATAAAGTACCTGTACAGTTTTATACTCTCCGAGTGGAGGTGACAAACAGAAACAACTCAATCACATCTAGGTAGAGAAATGGAAGATAGATAGATAGATAGATGGTAACTCAAAGAGAACAGTACAATATGAAATAAACCCAAGTGTCTAGGATAACATAACATCAGAATGTCAACTCATAATACAATAAGTCTAAGAGTCTATACATAACTCAACATCTCCAAATACAACTCAGATGTGAGATAAAATGATAATAGAAAGACTGCCTAGACTAAACTGGTCTAGACTACTGGAACACATCCTCAGCTGCAGGTGGATCCTGCTGAGGGTCCACAACATAAGTGTCATCTAGTCCTGCTCCATAATAGGTAGACACCAGGGCCTCCTCCTCATCCTCTGTAATATTTTCAACAGGTCCAATCAGGACAGGAACGAGCACAATACATCTCACGCAGTGCATAGTATGATAGGAAATATAAAGCATACAATAGAGTAAAATACAAGAAACGCTGAAAGAAGATACATGTAGCAAAAAAGATAACTGTAATGAAATATCTACTATAATAGAGAACTAGCATGTCTAGTGAGTCAGAGTAAAATATAGACATGTGAAATAGCATAGGAGATTCATGACTACAGCTAGGAGTGATTCATGACTACAGCTACTGGGGTATATCCACATGACTATTTCTACTCCTCCATCCCCAATCAATACACAAGGATCCGTTCAAGTTATGTTAAGATTCATGATAAGCCCATAAATGGGAGATTCATGAGGCTCTGTGATTCATGAGAGTACATGAGTCCAAGCGATTCGTGAATCTATGAAAGCATAGAGATACATGATGATTCGTGAAACGCACAAACATGCTGTATCTGATGCTCCCGAAGGGATAAATCTCATAAAAAGATCCATATAGTACCAATCCGTGATAACAATCGTGTCAGCATCAAGTAAAGTAATCTAGAGTAAGAATATAAATCCTGGCAATATGAAACTCAGAGAATGTACTCGCCTGATAACTTAATGTCTGGAAGATATACTGTCTGAGAGAGGTGTATGGCTCCTAATCAGAGCAATACAAGTCACAATGTATCCACAATGGTAAAATAAAGTATACAATGCAACTACATGATTCTAGGTCAATCTGGTCAAAAGTCAACTCTTGGTCAACTCTAATAGTCAAACTAGGTCACACGGAAGTCATACTAAGTCAAACAAGTCAAATACTAGTCAACATGATCATCTGGGTCAAGTCTAGGTCAAACTTAGACCAACTAAGGTATTGGTCAAACAAAGACCAGTCATAAGGTAATTAGGTCAACAAAGACCATCAGTAAGGTAATTAGGTCAGACTAGTTAAACTAGTCATTTAAGGTTAGTCCTAGTCAAATCTAGGTCAATTAGGTCAACTTTGACCTAGTTCTTTGGTCAGCCCTTCACAAGGTCAACAAGTTGGGTTTTGGTCATTAGGGTTAGTTGGGTTAGCCTCTAATGCCATAGGCTTGTAACCTAGGCCATAGGCTTGATAACCTATAGGTTTCCTCATAAACCTATATCTATAAGTCATTATATATATATATAATATATATTATATATATATATATGACTTATAGATATAGGTTTATGAGGAAACCTATAGGTTATCAAGCCTATGGCCTAGGTTACAAGCCTATGGCATTAGAGGCTAACCCAACTAACCCTAATGACCCAAAACCCAACTTGTTGACCCTTGTTGACTAAGGGCTGACCAAAGTCAACCTTAGGTCAAAGTTGACCTAATTGACCTAGATTTGACTAGGACTAACCTTAAATGACTAGTTTAACTAGTCTGACCTAATTACCTTACTGACTGGTCTTTGTTTGACCTAATTACCTTACTGACTGGTCTTTGTTTGACCAATACCTTAGTTGGTCTAAGTTTGACCTAGACTTGACCCAGATTGATCATGTTGACTAGTATTTGACTTGTTTGACTTAGTATGACTTCCTGTGACCTAGTTTGACTATTAGAGTTGACCAAGAGTTGACTTTTGACCAGATTGACCTAGAATCATGTAGTGTGCATTGTATACTTTATTTTTACCATTGTGGATACATTGTGACTTGTATTGCTCTGATTAGGAGCCATACACCTCTCCTCAGACAGTATATCTTCTTCAGACATTAAGTTATCAGGCGAGTACATTCTCTGACCGTTTCATATTTGCCAGGATTTATATTCTTACTCTAGATTACTTTACTTGATGCTGACACGATTGTTATCACGGATTGGTACTATATGGATCTTTTTATGAGATGTTATCCCCTTCGGGAGCATCAGATACAGCATGTTTGTGCGTTTCACGAATCATCATGTATCTCTATGCTTTCATAGATTCACGAATCGCTTGTGACTCATGTACTCTCATGAATCACAGAGCCTCTCATGAATCTCCCATTTATGGGCTTATCATGAATCTTAACATAACTTGAACGGATCCTTGTGTATTGATTGGGGATGGAGGAGTAGAAATAGTCATGTGGATATTACCCCAGTAGCTGTAGTCATGAATCACTCCTAGCTGTAGTCATGAATCTCCTATGCTATTTCACATGTCTATATTTTACTCTGACTCACTAGACACTGCTAGTTCTCTATTATAGTAGATATTTCATTACAGTTATCTTTTTTGCTACATGTATCTTCTTTCAGCGTTTCTTGTATTTTACTCTATTGTATGCTTTATATTTCCTATCATACTATGCACTGCGTGAGATGTATTGTGCTCGTTCCTGTCCTGATTGGACCTGTTGAAAATATTACAGAGGATGAGGAGGAGGCCCTGGTGTCTACCTATTATGGAGCAGGACTAGATGACACTTATGTTGTGGACCCTCAGCAGGATCCACCTGCAGCTGAGGATGTTGTTCCAGTAGTCTAGACCAGTTTAGTCTAGGCAGTCTTTCTATATTATCATTTTATCTCACATCTGAGTTGTATTTGGAGATGTTGAGTTATGTATAGACTCTTAGACTTATTGTATTATGAGTTGACATTCTGATGTTATGTTATCCTAGACACTTGGGTTTATTTCATCTATTGTACTGTTCTCTTTGAGTTACCATCTATCTATCTATCTATCTTCCATTTCTCTACCTAGATGTGATTGAGTTGTTTCTGTTTGTCACCTCCACTCGGAGAGTATAAACTGTACAGGTACTTTATATTGTTAGATGATTGACCTAGGACAGCGTTCTACCGCCGATACTGCGGCGTAGGCTGGACGTACCCACTTCTCGTGCCCTTACTCTAGGGTGCGGGTCGTGACAGTGCAGGCTGTCTGCATACGGCTGGCATGTGTGGCCGTATGACCCTTCTGTATGCGGCTAGGAGCGATGGCCGTATGAACCTTCAAGATACGGCTGGAAGTCGTGACCGTGCAGGCTGTCTGCATACGGCTGGCAGTTTTGGCCGCATGGGCTTTCTGCATGCGGCTGACTCTGTGGCCGCATGAGTTTTCTCCATACGGCTGGCGGTTGCGGCCGCATGAGCCTTCTACATGCGGCTGGCACCCTTATGCGGCTTGAACAGCATAGAGTTCCTCTTTGCCCCTGCAAGTCCAGCATCATAGTATTTTTTCTGCAGGACTTAGGGACAGCATAGTCCTCTATGGCCTGAAGTGGAGCCGCATGAGAGTTTTCTCCCTCGTCTTGAGCAACAGAGAGAACTTCTTTGAGAGTTTGGGAAGGAGCGAATGATTTGGGCCTCCACTCCCTGCGGGCCTTCTTTGTGCGGGCTCGCCGCTGGACCGGGCCAGCGCTCCCGTCGAAGAGCATTTCTTCAAACACCTACTGGTCGAACCAGGCGACCAGCATCTGTTGAGTGGAGCCAAGTTTGGCTACGTCCGATTGTGTCACCAACTCCTCAGCCATGGAGAAGTCAATCCCCAGCAGAGTCGCCATCGTGTTTGTCATTGATTGTAAAAGTGCAGAACAATTTTATAGGAGGACTGAACTTAGACTCACAATACAAACTCGTTCGTACAAAGAAAGCCTAGGAATGAAAACCTAGGTACAGCGACCTAAGTATGATTGTTTATTTTTGATTCTGGGGGGTGACGGTAGAGGCTCGTGAAAGAGACGGCAACTCTGTCTTACTCTTGGACGATCGGACGTAGCCTTGGCTCTGATGAAGAAATGCTCTCAGAATGTGTGGGGAGACTCTTCTGTGTGTACCTTTTTCTCTCTGTGTGTCCAGTCAGGGTCTCTCTCTCCCTTTTTTCTCCTTGCAAGGGAATGGCACCTTGCTATTTATAGGAGTGGGGTGTGATCATTAGGGTTTGTAATGATTGCCCCTTTAAAAAGTCGGCAGTTTGGGGATTAAATACCATTTTCCATGATAATGTCTTGTTGGCAATTAATCTGGGCCATTAATCTTGATTGCAACAAATCTGGGTAGTTAATATTGATTGCGCCAAATCCATGTGGGCAATTAATGTAGATTGCCACGAATTTTCGTAATTTATTAGGACAAGCTCGGATCTCCTGCCACGTGTTCAATCTGCTCGATTGTAATAAATTTGATTTGATCCGGGTAATTATAATAATTACATTAAATCTGGTTGTTGGGATTTGTTAATAAATCTTGATTGATTTGGTGCCACGTGTCCAACCATCATTCTGCTGCGAGCCGTAGGGACACGGAGGAAACTGATCTTTTGCCACGTGTCCTAACCGCGAGCCACAGGGACAAGGTATCTTGACAGAGTCGTATGATGGTGGCTTCTCAGGATTTGAACTGCATGAAGGTGGCAGCCGCATAGGTGTGGCTTCCGAAATCTGAGCCGCAAGAGGGAAGTTTCCAACTGAACCGCATAAGGCTGGCCACATGTCAAGACTGCATGGGCGTAGCCTCTCAGCATTTGAGCCGTATGGAGATGGTCCCCATAATTCGAGCCGCATGAGCGTAGCGGCCGCATGGGGGTGGCTTCTCAAGATTTGAGCCGCATGAAGATGGTCCCCATGATCCGAGCCACATGAGAGTAGCGGCCGCATAGGGGTGGCTTCCACCTGAACCGCATGTGGCTGGCCACGTGTCAAAGCTGTATGGAAGACTTTGGAATTCGATGGATCGTGCCAGCTATAGAGATTTTCTTCGTTTCCCTAGGAGCACGTCATTATGTCAGAGTCATCATTGCAGCTTTATGTCAGAGCTGTTAGTTCACTTTTACGTCAGAGCTGCCTTGTTGTGTCAGAGCATTAAATGAGGCCGCTGCTTAATGGCCAGCTGTAGAGGTGAGCCGCATAAGCCACGTGGCTATTATTCGAGCCGCATAGCTAGGTTGGCATCTTTTGAGCCGCATAAAACTCCTAAGCTGCATGAGACTCTGAGAGCTTCTTTGAACCGCATGAGACTCTATCTATTTTGAGCCGCATGGATTTTTATGTTCTTTTCCATGCTTCTACAAGAAGACCAGAGTTGATTCCATTGTCTGGCTCGTTGCTTCAGGTCGAGACGACAAAAAATTGCCACCAACAAAATAAGAAGATCCAAAGATATAATAGACCTTCATTATCAATGGAAAGATCCAAAGATGTAATAGACCTTCATTAGAATGAAAATCAGAGAAGTAATAGATTTTTATTAAGATGTATCTATGCTTTTTAAAGAAGGAATAAATCTCATTATTCCTTTTTTTATAATTCAATATTGATATGCTGACATAGATGACAGAATGTGGAGAGAATGTGAATGTGGCAAGTTTGTTTGACGTGGCTATTTGGAGTTCAAAGATATGGATTCTCATTATGATAAATGAATGAGTAATCGGTCATTTCAATTTTTTTTAAGGGAGAGACATTGAATGAATGAATGGTCGTTCAAACTCTCGAGGGAAAGAATAAATGAGTGAATAGTCACGTCAATTTCAGAGAATAGACAATAAATGGTCAATTATAAATGAATAAACAGTTATAAATGAACGAACAGTTGTGTTTCTTTTCAAAAATTGCATCAGTTCTCGAGGCCGATTATCTAGTTGTTTTGCCTATAAATAGAACAAAACTTTTGTAGATATTGACAATCTCTTTTCCTGCTGTACGAAAATGTCTTCCAAAGATTTACTTGCTCCGAAAATTAAAGAAGAAATTGAGATGCCCCCTACTGAGCTTCACGTGCCTTCTCGAAAAGAAAGAGGCGAAGGCTCAACTGTTCCTCCTGCACCAGGACATGATTTGATCTCCAAGTTAGTGGAACCTGGGAAGACTGCCGAAGAAGAGGCATTGAGGACGGCTTCCTGCAAGTTTCTTGTGAGTTCAGACAATGAGATGTTTGAACTGTTGGCAAACTATGTATTTAATCATGAAGGGTCGGGGCCTCCTCCCCGTCCTTAATAATTATGTAATTCCATGAATAAAATGAACTTTTATTTACATCATGCTTCCGAAATAAAGTACATTTTGTCTTTATACATAATATTTCTAAAGAAACTTGCCATTGATAGGCATCATAGCAACTCTGCCATCCATATCTGTTAATTGATAGGCTCCATTGGAGAAAACTTTGTTTACCACATACGGTCCTTCCCATTTTGTCTCGAACTTGCCTTTGCTCATATGTGACATAGTCATAGGACGTCTGACTGTAAGAACCAACTTGCTTTCTTGAAATGTCCGCATCCTGACTTTGCGATTGAAAGCTTTTGAGATCTAGGCTTGATAAAGTTTAATATGTTGTTGAGCCAGTAACCTTTTCTCGTCGAGCGCCTCCAATTCCTGAAGCTGAAGATGATCATTATTTTTTGTAGTAAGCTCATTAGCCATGGCAATTCTCAATGATGGAATTTGAATTTCTAGGGGTAGGACAGCTTTACATCCATATACTAGAGAAAAAGGTGTACAGTCTGTGGAATTACGGCAGTAGTACGATATGCCCATAAACATTCTCCAAGTTTATCACTCCAATTACATTTGTTGATAGAGACAAACTTTTTGAGGAGTTTGATAATGGTCTTATTGAACGCTTCAGCCAATCCGTTAGCTGTAGGATTATAGGCTGTAGAGGCAACATTATTGATTCTGTTGTCATCACCGAACCTATTAAACTTTTGGCTGATGAATTGCGGTCCATTATCATGGATGATTCGGCGAGGGACACCAAATCTGTATATCACATGATGTTTGATAAAGTTGATGACAGTACTAGTTTTTACTTCAGCCAAAGGTATAGCTTCTGCCCACTTGGAGAAATAATCGGTTATAGATAAGATGAACCGATGTCCTTTAGATGAAGGAGGATTGATAGGGCCAATTATATCCATGCCCCAAGCTTCAAAAGGCCATGAGGCAGCAGTCGGATGAAGAAATTCCGATGGTTGGTGAATGAAATCTGCATGAATTTGACATGCACGGCATTTCCTTATATAGTCAATAGCATCTGATACCATAGAGGGCCAGTAGTAACCCATACGTCGGATACGATCCTCTAATTTAGGACCTGGCTGATGTGCTCCACAAACACCATCATGAGCTTCACGCAATATCTGCTTTGCTTCGTCACCAGCGAGACATCTTAAAAGCAATCCATCAAAAGTTCTTCGATAGAGTGTTTTAGTAGTATGATTATAATAGAATCGAAGAGATCGACGACGGATACTTGTAGCTTCTTTAGGATCTTCTGGCAAGATATTATACACTAAAAAATCAATAAAAGGTGCTCTCCAGTCCTCGCTAATGATATTGACTTTAGTTAGGTTACTGAATTCAATGTTGTGGTTGTTTTCAACACAGAATAGTACTCTATTAGAGATAACAACCATCTGTTGTCTTTTGACTGGTACTGCCAATACCGCAGCTAGGTTAGCTAAGGCATCAGCTTTTGTATTGCATGCCCGACGTACATGTTCGATGAAAAATCCTTTGAACGAAGAGGCTATCCTGGTTGCTGCTTCATCGTATGGTACTAAATCTTGATGTCGGACTTCATATATGCCTCTAACCTGATTAACAATTAGCTTAGAGTCGCCATATACTTCGAGATATTCAACACCTAGTTGTTTAGCCAATTGGAGTCCACTGAGCAAGGCATTGTATTCTATCACATTGTTAGAGCATGATTCGTCTAAAGAATAGGCCCTTTGAATAGTTAATCCATTGGGTGAAACAAGAACAATTCCTACTCCAGCCACAAGGGAACCTCCAGGTCTAATTCTAGAAGCTTCATCAAAGAACAACCTCCAGGTAGAAAATTCTTCTGAGATCATATTTGATTCTAATGTCTCGTCCGAAATCTCATAATAGAGTTTAGATGTCTCAGGGACAGGATGAGCTGCTAAGAAGTCGGCATGTGCTAGGCCTTTCACAGATTTTTGAGGAACATAAACCATATCATATTGTGCTAGTAATATAGCCCATGTGGCAAGCCTAGAATTGAGTGTACTTGGCTTCTTCATTAAGACTCGAAAAGGATTGACTCGGGATATGACATGAATAGTTTGGCCTATGATGTAATGTCTTGTCTTCTGAACAGCAAACATTAAGGCTAAACATTCCTTCTCTACTAGACTATAACGATGTTCAGCTCCAATCATCGTTCGGCTAAGATGGTAGATGGCTTGCTCATGACCTTCTTTGTTCTTCTGAGCTAGCAAAGCTCCCAACGAATGATCCATTGTCCGGACATACATTAAGAAAGGTATTCCTGAGATCGGTGGTACCAGAACCGGTGGACTCATTAAATACCGCTTTATGTCGTCAAATGCTTGTTGACATTCTTCCGTCCAAACGAAAGATACACCTTTCTTCATTAACTAAGTAAATGGTCTGCAACGTCCAGATAAATTCAAAATAAACCGCTTGATGTACCCAAGTCGACCTTGGAATTCTCGTAGCTCTTTTAGGTTGCGTGAAGGACGCATCTCTTGAATGGATTTGATCTTCTCGGGATCAACGTGTATACCCTTAGAGGTAATGAAGAAGCCAAAAAATTTGCCACTAGAGATACCCAAGAAAGACTTGGTAGGGTTTATTTTGAGTTGATGCTGGCACATTAGATTGAAGATGGTTCTTATATCTTAAATGTGATCTTCCTTGAGATGACTTTTGACAGCAATATCGTCAACATAGCATTCGACGATCTTTCGCAGATGATCGCAAAAAATAGTACTCATAGCCCGCTGGTAGGTTGCACCTGCGTTCTTAAGACCAAACGGCATGACTATGTAACAGTATACTCCACGAGGAGTACGAAATGAAGTATGTTTCTCATCTTTAGGATTCATCCGGATTTGATTATATCCAGAAAACCCATCCATAAAAGAAATTCGTTCGAATCCACATGTATTATCGATCATGACATCAGTAATTGGGAGAGGGAACTCGTCTTTAGGGCAAGTATCATTGAGATCCCGAAAGTCTATGCAAACTCGAACCTTTCTGGTCTTCTTCAGAACTGGTACAACGTTGGCTACCCAATCAGGATACTGTTCTTCTCTGATAAAACCACAAGCTATAAGCATTTTGACTTCATCATCAATTACATCCATTATTTCATGCTTGAATCGCCGTTGTTGTTATTTGACCGGCTTGGCATTCGGCAAAATGCTAAGCTTATGAGTCGCAACTTGAGGATCTAATCCTGGCATATCTTCGTAACTCCAGGCGAAGACATCAATATATTCACGAATAAGATGAATTAACTCTTGTTTATCATCCTCTGGAAGATTTTTGCTAATGAAGATTGGTCGTGATACGCCCATCTCTCCAATATCGATCTGGATTAGTTAATCCTCAGTAGATGATTCTTGTTGTTCGGAACAAAGTTCCTACTGATTGCCCATCTTTTGTGCCCAAGGGTCCACTTCAGGAGCTTCTTCAATGTCAACTTCATCATCTTTCGAAAATTCGGCAGACACCATGTTAGAAGATACTATCACCCTATGAACATGACCGATGCTGGTATCAGAATCCTATGAGATAGAATCAGAAGAGTTTGATCGTTCTTCCTCATCAGATTCAGAAGGTTCTAGAGTTGGGAGTGGTGAAGCATAACCTAGCCCCCTTTTCGTTTGACTGTGGTATTGTTGTGATTTTTCTTTTGGAACAGCAATACGAAAGGAGTTCGCCTTCCTTTACCATTGTTGAGGCCTGTTCTGAAATCATAGCCCATTTTACGGATGATGTCTTTGGATTGTGGACTATAGCGTCGTAATTGTAGCATTCTTGTATCATCTCTATTATCATTATAGAGCATGATTTTTGGTTCCTCTCTTTTGTTGAAGAATATAGGCTTTTTCTCATTCTTTCGAGACGGTACTAAGAAGTACGACTCTTGTATTGAATCCAATGATACCACATTTCGCAGAGATGATACAACTTCTATTGTAGGTGGTTTAAAGTTATCTAGCATATCCAAATAACACTGAGTATAGTAAGAGACATCAGTATACTGCAAAGGAGATGCTTTATTGATTTTTACACCATTATTTACAACAGGGACTTTAGCCTTAGCAGGCTTAGTCAGATTGATGACAAGAGGAGGAGAAGGAAAATGAGAAGGAGGGGGAGCTTCTTATGACGAAGACCAATTACAAGCGGCTCAGAAGAGGTAAGCTCCCTTTGATCTCGACTATCACCCTTGGGCTGCTTCTCATGGGAAGGAAGATAGATAGTCAGTGGTTTGGAAGACTGAGGATATGAGGTGCATCCTTTGACCGAAATTACCAGAGTATCATTTGGCACACTCTTCTGTTCTTCATCTGTGTCCATTGCTAGTACCACTTTCATGAATTCTTCCTTGTACATGCGAGAATCGCTGCAGTATGCTTCAACCCCTTTGAAAGGATTCAGATCTGTAGCCTCTTTTTAGACTTCTCCATTAGCGTCCACATATTTGAAACATTGGTGGAGCGTAGAGGGTACAATATTGTGTTCATGGAGGAATAGCCTTTCCAACAAAGCGTTGTATGAGCCATGATTGTCAATAACATAGAAAGTTACCTTTGTACGAAGATTGCCAATTTAATGTTTTAGGCGTATCTTTCCCAAAGGTTCACTTCTTCCTTGATTAAACCCCAGGATGGTA
Organism: Iris pallida; assembly: GCA_029216955.1. NCBI lineage: Eukaryota > Viridiplantae > Streptophyta > Magnoliopsida > Asparagales > Iridaceae > Iris > Iris pallida. Next base: position 28,047 of record JANAVB010019580.1, on the reverse strand, counting down.
GTGATAATCGTAGAGAGGTTATGCACTGGGATCTTCAAAGCATCCAGTTAAGACTTCGGCATAATGCTAAGTGCAGACCCGGGGTCAATCAAAATGCGATCGACTTTCATGGTGTCTACATACCCCTTAAAATAAAGAGGACGATCATGACAATTGCCTTCTAACAACATGTCATCTTGTGTAAAAGTAATATTGGGCATTAATTCAAATACACTATGACAATGTACACAGCTGACTGGCTCCTTTTTAGGTTTTTTGAGAAGAATAAGACAAGCGTCAGCCTACATCAAGGCTTCACTTAACGCCTCTCGAGTTTCTTTTGAGAGACGTAAAAGTTCAAAGATTGACAATCTTGCTGGAGTATTGGCCAATTGAGCCAATATGTCAAAATTGTAAGGCTTTTCAAGTCCAAGAGATAAGGACTTTTTTAGTGCTTTGTCAAAGCGAACAGGTTGCTTCCCCTTGTTTGCTGATGTTGGTTTAGGAGGATATGGTTCGACCACCGGCAAGGATGTGGATAGCATATTCTTGCCAGGAGAAGATGATGAAGGAGCATCATCAGGAGATAGAGCAGGATTCTCTTGATTTTTGGGATATTCCTGAAGATAGGGTTTCCCTGATCTAGTGCCCATTAGAATTTCTTCTTCTGTTACTGGTTCAAAGTATACCATATTACAGTTCTTGGATTTAGATCTGGAATGCTTCTTTTGCTTAGAAGAGGAAGGCGTTTCAAACTCTGCTACCAGATCTGGATGAATCCACATGATCTCTCCTCTGTCAGTCGATAACGGAACAAGACCTTCATTTTGAGGAGGTGGGAGATTCATGATCTCAAGAGTAGTCTTTGGAATGGGGATGACACCATCTTGCACAAGTTATGGTGGTAAATCACCGAATTATAGAGAAACCACATTAGTAGTCATCGTTTTCTCGTCCTGTTGTAGAGTAATTGCTCCAGAATTGAACAACTCTTAGATTTTACTCTTGAGCACATAACATGCTCTGGTTGGATGCCCTATAAATCTGTGATAAACACAGTATTTAGGATGATCATTTTTACCTACTTTTTCTAGCCGTTTAGCCTCTGGAAGCTGAAGCTTATTGCTTTTGATCAAACAATCGAAGATGCTTAAAGTATCATATTCATCAAAAGAATACCCTTCTTTTGGACGAGTTGATTTCTGTGATGGTGCCGATGGAGTGGATGCTATCTGAGTGACGTTGACAGGTAAAGACTCCTTGTCCTTGAGATTGATGGCCAGGGTTTCTCTACTCTTACGGTTGTTCTGGCGATTACTACCCCCGGGTGTAGAATGTTCATCTTGTTTAGGATGAGTCATTTGGACTCCTAACTGCTTGAATTTTTCGGCACTGATGCTTTGGCATTGACAATGAAAGAAGGTCAATCCTGGAATTATGTAGATCATGTCCACATACTAATAATAGGCAACAAGTTTGATTTGCAAGTGTCTATTGTTACAGCAGATGGAGTTCCTAAAGGTATTTTGAGTGTCTCTCGACGGAATCTTTCAATAAAACTCTCTGTGGATTCATTGTGCCTCTGTTTAATCTTAATTAGAGCAGATATCGTCATATCGTTGACTTCTTCGTAGAATCATTCCAAGAATATTTGCTTGAAACCAGCAAAAGAAGTGATGCAGCCATCTGGCAGGCTACGATACCAGTCGTATGCTGAGCCAGCTAAACAACCGACGAACACTCTGGTAAGGGGAGCATCATTTAGCTGTAATTAATCAGTCATCAACTCAAAATGATTGATGTACTGACTTGGAGAAGTGTTGCCATCAAATAGCATAATGGTTGGAAGTTTGTACTTAGGAGGAAATGGAACTTCCTTCCACTCTGTAGGATATGGTTGTTTTATGCCCAGTCTTTGTAGGCCATCCTTCTGCTTGAAGATCTCAAACTGAGTGCGTAAAAGTTTCACAGCCTCATTAGCATCCCCTGATGTTTGGGAATTGGTAGGCTGGTTAGAAGTGTTAGGAGGAGGAACAGCGTGGTAATTACCACCCCCAGCACCAGACTGACTGGGATCAGCTTGAATTGGCACGGAAGCAACCTGAGGAGTTTGTACCCCTCGGTGGCACTGTATGTTGAGCCACGATTATAGTATACATGCTTGCGACCATCTCTGCCACGGTCTTTAATTTGTCTTCTAGTACAACAATTCGTTGCTCTTGACTGGTTGAAGTAGATGCATCTTGATCTTCCGTAATGGTATATGCCGTCATTTCTCTTGCTGCTGTTGATGAGATAGTTTGTTCAGAACTTTTACTATCTGCGTCAAACTCTGAGAAAAAGTCCTCTCCTACATGGGCAATGGGGAGATCTTCTTGATTAAAGACACCTTAGTTCAAATGTCGATTCCTCGATCTAGTGTATTGAAAGACACCTTCACTGGATGCATGGATCCGATCTAAGTATTGCTGACTAGGATTACGGGATACATTACGTCTTGGACGTTTTCTACCCCTAGTGCCTTGAGAAGTCATGTTGATAGAAGCATATAATAGTTCATCTTCGTCTTCTATTATATGTTCAGGAGTTGAAGCATAGTTCAGACGATCGAAGACAGATCGTCGAGCCGATTGGCAACAACAGTTGATGACGACTTCATGAAGGCAGTGGCGATCCGAAGAGTGATTTGGAGGTGAGGGAGACATCCCTGTAATCTCCCGTCTCTGTGTAAGACATTGCCGGAGATCAGTTACAACTACAGAACGAGAAGAAGTCGGAGGAACATATTCCTTAATGATGTTAGAAACATGTCTCATATTCTTCTGATGTTTAGTTCCCTGAGTGTACAAAGATGTACTCAACTCATTAGCATAGGTGGTTGGGTCTTTCTTTTCAAACTTTGGCTTTTGGTGCAGATTAGCCTTTGGCATAGGGTTCTTACGTTTCGCCAAAGTTGATATTTGTTGACGCCTATTAAGATAAGCACGTAAATTAGAAAATTCTGCTCTAGGTGTCTCTGTTTGTGATACCCTCAATTTTTCTTGCTTGGATCTTGAAATTTGCAAGGTGGAAAGGTCTTGACCAAACCCCATAGGGGTAGGTAAAATACCTCTTTGGTCAGTATTCTTTCCAATATCAGAGATCCGAAGACCTCTGTTTAAAGGAATAGAATCTGATAGATCTTCCTCTGAGTCATAGACCAGGAAAGTTTGAGAAAAGACCAAAGTGTGCTTTTCTTTATTTTGTAGAGGGTCAGCTAAGAAGCCTTTCCCTTTGTTCTGTCGTGAGACCATTTTAGGCACAGATTGCGCCAATTAAGAAAGTGTCAAAGGAATTTTTCCTTTGTTCTGTCTAGTGTTGGCACTAGAACATTGATTCTTTAAGTTCAGAACTTGAGAATTAGAAGAGGGAATAGCCAAAAGACTAGTTCCCTTGAGTTGTGCCAGAGTAGCAGACTGCGCCTGAGGTGCTGATTACTTGGTTTGTGCCATAGTCCTATGGGCTACTGATGGTGCCTTGGAAGCAACATAGGTCGACTGCACCTCAACGACGGCTTGAACAGACTGTGCCTTGGCAGCAAAGAGAATAGTAGACTGCACGTGGGCAGCAGGATGAATAGGTTGCGCACGGGCAACAGAAGTAAGCTATGCCTGAGCCACCGAGACAGACTGTGTCTTGGCCACTGAACACTCGGGTTGTGCCTGGGCAACAGTAACCATAGAAGATTTAGGAACCCACACTGTCCTGCTCTTGGCAATAGCCATTGTACGCTTGTTGCTCTTGGTGCTCATCATATCTTCATAGGCTGTCTGGTTGACTTAAACAACCAGAGTCATCTGCGTCTTGCCGATCGATGCAGTGTCACATTGAGTTGTCACCTTCTCGTCGGAGAAGAAAGTCGTCTCCAGCAGAGTCGCCATTTTGTTTGCAAAAACAAAAAGTTTATTCCAAACTTGAAAAAGAATAGTACAAAGTACAATAAATTCTGGAGAAGTACAACTGTAGGAATCTGATCAGAAGACGATCACTTTTTTCCTTGGACTATGTGAACTTGAAGACTGTAGCCTCTGGAGAATGCAGCAGCAATTTTGTAAGAGTTATTGATCTCTGTGCGTATATATCTGATGATTTCACAATGATTAGAAACTCTATTTATAGAGTTCAAGAAATAACTGTTTTAGCAGTTATTCTGATGTGCGTGAGGCTGAATTGTGCTACATTGGGTTGCGCCAACCTCCTGTTGGGCCAAATTTCATTCAGTTGTTAAGTCGTGTACTAACTGTATTTAGACGCGTGGCATCATGTGATTGAGATGCGCATGGTCGTGTACAAGATAGTAGACACGTCTTGAGAGATTAGTGGCATGTGCGCCACGTCATCCTGCTTTAGAATGCAAGTTGTCTCAACTTTATCATATTGCGCAAGCTTCGGTCAACTGCGCCTGATTGAGCCGCGCCTAGACACGTGGAAGCTTTTGAGCCGAAGTCATTCAGATTGCGCCTAGGCGCAACTAAAGATTTTGTCTGGATTGTGCCTGGGCGCAACTTACGAAGTGTACATGACAGCTGTCTACCAACTCTCCTTGAGCGGCACAATTCACGGGATTCGAAGAGATTTTCCTCGTTTACTGTGGTGTCAGTTGTCAGTGTTGTCAGGTAATGATGGCTATTAAATGTCAGATGCCACGTAGATTTTGGCGCAACAAGACTGGGCGCAGTCTGATATCAGGCGTAACCTGTTCAGTGGCGCAGCTTGTTATCTGGGCTTCATATCAGTGGCGCAACCTGATCTTTGGGGTGCAACTTGATCACTGATTAGTATATTCAGGGAGCAACTTCATTTTTTTAGGCCCTACATATAGTAGGCATGTATATTATGTGTCTTGCTAGTCCCCTGAGGACCTGGTTATCCCTCCAGGTTATAGCCTAGCTGATAGAATTGATGGATGGTTATGATTTGTGTCTACAAGATTCAGGTATCGTTTGTGCATGGTTTCATTTTATTATTCTCTTGTGCTGCATATTCTTATATTAATATATTCTGCTTATTTGCCTACTTTATTAGACTCATATTTTCTTTCGAGTCTATTTGGACATGTATGCTAGTAGGCTGCAGACCACGAACCATATTGTTCATTCATGATGTTTATTATCATTATGTGGATTAAGATGCAGTAGATTCTAGAAAAACCAGACAGCTTATATGTATTCGAGCTGGGCTGGTGTCCTCTTGATGCGTAGCTGGCATGTATATGTATCCTAATCCTATACGTATTTTTTGGACTGTGGCATTACATGTTTTTTTGGTGGCCCATGCAGGTCGAGTTAGCCATTTCGGTCACATTACTGTACCAAGCGGGCCTGCGAATATAACTACACCCTTAGGAATCTCAATCCACAACTGCCTTGACAATTCTTTTAGAAATTTCTCTACCGTCCTTGAACTTCGTATCTGCTCTCAACTATTCTTCCTTTGCTTTCTTGTATCATTGTTTTCGTCCCTTCCTATTTCGGAGTGGCGAATATTAGTGCTATATAGATTTATCAAAAAAATTCTTAAGTTAGTTTGTTTATTGAATTTTGCTTGCTTAATATATAGGAGGAAAATAGAAATGTCATATGCCATAGATATCTAGCGGTAGATTTTTGCAACCATTGTGCAAGAAATTATAAAATTGTAGGGCAACATGTGTTTAAAGGGGTCGTGTGCAAGAGGTAGGTAGAGATTATAGCGAACTTATTTTTAGTGGTAACTTTGTGAAGAATATTGACGAAGTTTACTATATTTGAAAAAAAAAAACGTTTTGTAGACTTGAATACGAGGATATGAGTGGGATTTATTTTATATCAAACTTCAAGCAGAAGATGTGATCAAATTTTTTTTAAGAATTTGACATGGGATCCAGATATAGTGAATAATTACAAATGTTAATGATAAGGTGATATTATAATAGAAGTTAGACGTTTGGAAGAGGCTAAGTGTATTCGAGATTAATATCGAGATTTTTAAGTCGATCATTATTAATTTTGATCAAAATGGTAAAGGTATATATTTATGGAGTACTAGGAGGAAAAAAATTTTAATTGGATTTAGATTTCTATAATCATGGAAGATAAGGTCTCATCAAATAGAGAAGAAGCATGCAATAGCTAGTATTATAGGGGTAGCAGTAAGATTAGGTAGCATTATGTTAGTTACTAGATGATTGGTTGTATGTCATAGAATAAAACAGTATATTCGAGGAATCATGTTCCAAGAGATTTACTAGTTAGCTTAGAGTGTTATATCTCATTATTGATCATCTTCTTAAATTTCGAGGACGAAATTCTTTTAAGGTGGGTAGATTGTGAGGACCCTAATTTTTGAATTTATTTATTTTATAAGATTCTAATTGTTAGATTAAATTCTATATTTAATTATGACTATAGACATACTTTTTTGTGTCTTTGAATTTTTGAGCACAAGACATGCCCATCTCTCGAAACGTCCTTCACGAGTTTTGTAGTAGACATAATGACCTTCAATTTCGTATATCATGTCCCATCCAAACTTGTCCCCTAACATCCTCTTAACTGCGTGTAACTTCGAGTCAATTTAGGCCATTCAGCCGATTATCGAAATCATAGACCTAACTTCCAACTTGAGTGCGTGACTCGACATTGATCAAAACCAATCGACCAAATATATGGTTTTGATCTATTTTGAGCCTACGACACACATGCAAGGGTGTGCCACTTAATCGAGTCCCTATGTGCTATTTTTTTGCAAATAGCACAAGAGACTCATTCGTTGACATTTCGAGTATGGTTTGACTAGAAAATGTGTTTGGACCCTAACCAAACCAACCCCACTTGATAGAGCCATGTTAGGTTGTCATGACTTAGTAGAATTATTTTGAATTTATTTTAAAAGGTTACACATCCAAATAGATTTAAATACCATTTTTTGTATATATGATTATATTTATAATAGCAAAATACTATATATATATAAATATGGTCTTAGTCATGGTTGAGTTTGGATATGCAAGACGACTAGAAAGCATGGAATGCCTAGTGTAGTCGGCTGCTTTAACTAGCATACTAGCCATGTTAGGAATGCCATGGTAATATTTTAGTGTTTTGCATGTTAACCATTCAAGTTGTGTCACAAGTCATTTATTTAATTAATTAGTTTATATAAGCCTTTATGACTTTTTAGGTGACCCGATTGCACCAAACCTTTCCAAACTATAAATCTATTTGGGCATGTGGGACATTAAAATAAATTAATAAACATATATATTTAATATTTATTCAGATTTTAGATTTCATTTATATATAGAAATCTAATTAGTTCCATATTAGGAAAGGTTTAATTAAATCTTCAATCCAATCTATTAGCAAACTCAACAAACCAACTAAGTGGACCCTACCATGTAGTGTTCGGCCAAGCACTCCCCCCCCCCCCCCGGCTGAACATCCCAAAAGAAAATAGGATTCCAACTCTTATATATATATATGAAACTCATAAAAGCCCATCCATATATATATATATATATATATATATATATATATATATATATATATATATATATATATATATATATATATATATATATATATATATATATATGAAACCCATAAAAGCCCATATATATATCAACTTATACCCAAACCCTAACCCTAACTTAATCTATTCTTCTTTTACCCCTCTTGGCCGACCACTCCCATCTTTCTCCCTCAATATTCAGCAGCACCTCTCCCCACAAAATCCATCATCTTTATCCCCTCCATTACACATCTCTCCATCATCCATAAAAACTCATCTCCTTCACTATACACCCATCCAAACACCAAAACAAACCATAAAAAAACTCCATCTTCCCCATCCCACCATCCATAGCCATTTTCAACCCCTTTAAACTCACCAAGGAGGGATTAGCAAGCAAGGCTAGCAAGGAAGGTTGGAGCTTTGGCAAGGAGGAGTCTTCACAACCTTTCTAGCAAGGACTTTCTGTAAGAAACCCTACTTTTTTCATCTCAAATCCTTAATAATATTCTGTAGAAAATATGTTATTAAATTTGTAAAAAAATCATATTTTGATAACTTTTTTTATGTATAACCATCCCTAAAAGTTTTATGATTATTAGTTGCAATATCCATGTTACGGTAGGATCAAATTGAGCCCCGTTGTGAAGGAACTATAAGTTATTAAAAGATATTTTTGAAACTGAATTTTATGTAGGTTAAAATATAAGAATCATGATTTTTAAGTATTTTTTCACGAATTTACCAACTCAAATCTGATCGGGAAAATTAGGGGTCAAAACTAGCCTTTTCGGGTAATCTGCCGACTTAGAATGTTCCAAATTAGTAGCATAACTTAACTATTGTATTCATGTCTCAATTCTGAGAAATAATGTACTTTAAATTCTGTATAAAATATATTCTTGGGTATTTTAGCTATTTTGAGTAATTGACCATGTTTAGGACGAGTTTCGGGTAGACTAGCTGACGTAGTAGTCAACTAGTCACATAATTCTTTATAAATCGTAATTCTAGAATTTCAGAGTTAATACTGTAGAAAATAGTTTTAAATATTATTTTTAGGGATTTTCTATAATTTTTAAGTGTGTTAATGAAGTGGGGTCATAACCGATTAATTGGAAGGTCGAAAAACCTAAAACTGTCTTCCGAGGTCTCGTTGGACACATATGTATGTTATACAATTTAAGTAGTCCTACAAGATATTTGAATATAGTTAAAGTAGTTTAAAACATTAATTTAGTTAATTAAGTTCTGTTATAAGTTTCATAAGTAGTTAAATGAATTATTTAGGAGCATTGGATTCCGGAGGCGTGGACACGGGAGCGAAACTTTATCCTCACATCACAGAATCAGTCAAGTACAACCTTGTAAGCTTTTACAGTATTTACATACTTTTCTATATTTTCATTCTTTCTTGCTTGGTTACATATTTCTCTTACTTCATGGTTACTTTCTAGTTTTACGTGTACGTACATTATTACTCTTTTTTCCACATTACTTGCTCTATTTTTTTATCATGTTCATATCTAGAGATAGTATTTCTTTGTCTATGCCATGATCCCCTGACCTGTTTGACTTGGACTACCATTACTTGATAGACTTGACCTGATCGTGATTGTTTTCACTTGACCCTGACTTGTTATTAGACGTGACTATACCTGACCACCTCGTTCATGAGCTCCCATCGAGTGTGAATGAGCCTTACTATAGTTAGGGATTTTCTATCGGCTACTGACGATAGGACTGTGACCTCCCATCGGGCTGCGGTTACCCTGACTTACTATTAGTCACACTTGATAGCATTATCCTTGACGGCATGCCACTTACACTTATTCTTTAATCTTATATTATTTCCTTATACCATTTTCTATCTTTTTTGTATGTTATTTATTGTACAGTAGGAATATATATTATGTGTCTTCTAGTCCCCTGAGGACCTGGTTATCTCTCCAAGTTATAGCTGAGCTGATAGAATTGATGGATGGTCATGATTTGCGTCTGCAGGATTCAGGTATCGTTTGTGCATGGTTTCATTTTATTATTCTCTCATGCTGCATATTTTTATCTTAATATATTCTGCTTATTAGCTTACTTTATTAGACTCATATTTCCATTCGAGTCTATTTGGACATGTATGCTAGTAGGTTGCAGACCACGAACCATATTATTCATTCATGATGTTTATTATCATTATGTGGATTGAGATGCCGTAGATTCTAGAACAACCAGACAGCTTATACGTATTTGAGCTGGACTGGAGATGCGTAGCTGGCATGTATACGTATCCTAGTCCTATATGTATTTTTGGGACTGGGGCGTTACAGAAAGCAGACCATATAACGATAAATCTTGCTTTGTACAACGGTGACCTTCATCACCCAGCAAGCTAATTGTGTTCTGTTTCTTCTTCTACTTCTTTTTTTTCTCTTTGTAAGTGTTCTGCCCAAATTGCAGCACATTTACAAGGAGTAGCTTATTTATGTCATTTTGTAATTGAAAGAGAAAGTTGTAATCAAGAAGACTAATAGTGTTCTTCGTTGGATTCGAGTTTTTTGGAGAGCGAACTTGTTTGCATGAATCTTCGAAGTCTTGATTACAACTTCTGATTCAGATCAGAGAGCAAACATGTTTGCATGAGATCTCTACTTTTTGGTCGTCCCTCTATCTTTTGATCTGTCTCGGCACTAATAAGAATATTTAAGTTATTTTGTGCAGTTTAAACTGTGAGATAAATTAAAGTATCCAAGTCGTGTTACAATTTCGAATGACCCAAGACTTATTGAAGACTTTTTTAAACTGCCTAATTTTAGTATGCTTAAACTCAGTTATACTCTTGAGAATTCACTTGATAAGTACAAGAATATCAACAAGTTAACATTTATAATGTTGTTAGCATACAAAGACTCTCTTCGGAGGTATGTCGGGCCTTCATGTCATCATGTTGAGGCTCTTTTTGGAGTCCGGGATTTCATGTCGTCATATAGGCTCTCTTAAGAGGTATGAAGGGCTCTCATTCCATCAGTTTGAGGTTCTTTTTGGAGATATATTGGGCTTTTATGTCGTCATAGAGGCTCCCTTCAGAGGCATGTCTTGCTTTCATCTTGTCATGTTGAGTCTCTTTTCGGAGGTATGTCGGGCTTTCATGCAAAAAAAAGGCTCCCTACGAGGGCATATCGGGCTATCATGTCGTCAAGGAAACTTTGTATGAATTAACATGTCCAAAAACTTTACATGAATTAATTATATAGTCCATAAACTTGCCTTGAATACCCATGAAGCCTTATACGAATTAATTATCCTATCCTAATATTTGACTTTGATAATCATGTTGTCTAGGGACTTTACACCTTCTTAGTATGTTATAACTTGTAATTGAAATGTGTTGAACTAGAATAAGAGTTCCATTTTTTATGACACCCGATCACTTGTATATGAGATGTTTGTCAAAGATTAAACTTCGTAATCGAGAGTTGCTTTCCAAAAATTGTATTCATGAAGATCTAAATTTCATATCTATATATGTATATACTATAATTGGATACATTTTCACGTAATTATATTGTATTCGTTTGGTTTTATTTTGACCTCCCACTTTGCTTTAAGCACTTGATGGTCTGTTCTAACAGACATGGGTTTCTTTCCACCCCAGTATTGAAGCTAAAGTTGAACATGACTTATCCTTATATGAAGAAGATGAGACTTAAGACCAGAAGTAGAATGCTTATATTAGTTATATCTTTTGAATGTATTATTTATATTAAATCTATATGTATAATAGTGTGATCTATAATTCTTTTGTAAGTAGGCTTATATTGTGTAATATTATGTATGGAAGGTTAGTTATTAGAAAACTTGTGTACCCTTCACTTATATTTAGAAATCTAGTCAAGTTGTGGATGAGATGTATTCTATTTGTATTGTTATTAGACTTATTCTTGACCCATATCCTAAAACTTTACATATATACAACAATTGTGGATAGGGGTATTCATATATTCGTAGGTCGCATAATCTGTGATATTGGTACGTACTCGGTCCACTATATTCTTGGAGCGGGGCATGATAGTATTTCTTGTGTTATCATAACATAATTGCAACTAGTAAGAGATTGAGGAAAATATGGATAGTACACATGTGGTCTACATTCTTGATTGAACTCTTCTTCTATATTTTCTGAATGATATCATTCGTGTATCACACATCTCGACGGACGTATATCCTATAGTCGCCTACATGCAGAAAGTCGGTATTCTAAAACATGCATTGTAAGCATGATTGTTACTACTTCTGATTATGTTTTATGTATTAGTATATAGAGTTGTCAGATATAATATTATATTGTTTCCTTTATTGTTATCGTACCTTTACCATCTTGTCATTTAGTTTCCTTTTTTCTATATATGTTAGTATATATATCATGATGTGTAGTCTATGGTTAGTATTTTATTTTGTTGTTACTATTGTACTTTGTTCCATTCTTAATTAAATAAACTAGAAAAGATATAACTATAGATGAAGACCTCTATACTATACTACTATGGTTCCTATAAGGAAGACGTGGACGCTTCCGGAGACCAGTCTTAGTATTAGATGAGATACATATGTTGCTTAAATTATAGCTTAATAATTCTTTTTAGTACTTTTATTTCAGTTATTCATTTTTAGCACGTTCATTTCTATGGAGTTTATTTATTTATTTTTATTATGGATTGTTAGTTGGTCGTATTTTTTGGGGCTGATTATTGTTGGCCCAATGATTGTATCATATTTTTGAATACGGTAAATCGATTAAGTTTAGCATTTTATTATCACTAATCTTCATAAAATTACTATAGAATTTCTACTTATGCCTATATTCTTTGCTGATATATGCTTATTGTTTTACATATTAGTGATATGAGATTCTATAATATCTATCTTAAATTCAACTGAGTTACCATAATAAAAAAAGGGGAAGATATTTACCCAATGATCTATCTGTATTTTTTAGTATGGTTATTCGATTAATTTTAACATCATGATATCACTAATATTTATGCTAGCACAGTAGTATTGATACTTAAACTTAGCATAGTCCTAATGTGCATTAAATTTATCATACTTGCTACTATATATATTGATTTGCTCTTTTAACATATATTTATAGAAAAGCAATAAGCAAGATCAACATGGACATATACAATAAAAAAATAATTATAGGTCAAAGACGACGATATTCCATAAGATTTTATTGAACCACCCGACGACATATCCGGAGCCATGCACTCGGAGGATCCGCTACCTGGTTAGCGAATGGGGGTCAAGGAGGAAGCATCCCCCGAAAGGTATTCAATTTTCACAAACTGGATATCTTTGGACAGTTGTTGATGAGGCAAAGCCATCTGAGCACAAAGGAAGAAGCCAAGCCATGACATCATTATTTCAAGACTCTGAAGAAGCATGTACCTACTACAATCTATCTGGTATCTGTAATAAGTCTTAAGAATAATTTTAAACGTAAAAAACTGGGGTAGAAAATAACCTAGGACTATTTTCGGCTGAAAATTGGCATACCAGCGGTATACCGTAGTACACCGACGGTATATCGATTTTATATAATATCTACTCTTGTCCATTAGGATCGGCATATCGGTGATATACCTGTAATATACTGGCGATATACGAATTTTATATAAACTTTGCTCTCTATCGTTTGGATCGGCATACCGACGGTATACTATAGTATACCGACGGTATACCGGTTCTGCACAGCAGATAATCCAATCTTCTCAGCATTAATGATCCCAATGGTCATATTTCTAGCTGTTGCAAAATCGACCAGTATGCCGACGGTATATCGATCGTGAACTGAAACTTGCATATTTGCTCTTTCTTTTGCTTTGATTATAAATAGCCTTGAACCCCTGCATTCAAGGTTGATGCTTTGATTATAAATATCTGGGTCCAGAAACACTGACTACCCCCAACTATGTTAGTATTTGGTACAAAACACTGACTACCCCCAGTTTTTATGTCTCTGGATTTGGAGCGGGTGCCCTGGAATACCCCAGTGTTGGGCACAACCAACTTGCTGTCCTTGGGTCAATTTTTTGGTGTATCGACCGAAGGTTTGGGGTTCTTATTGATTAGAGGAGAACCCCTTGCGACGTGGCATGAGGCGAAGAGTGGTTCCTCTTCGTCATCTGATTACATCCGTTCACCGAGACACCGTCGGGCGGATGAGGCAAGTTGCAGTAGTTGAAACACAGACTGTCTTTCTTGGACCACTACTGGTTTCATGCAGATGCAATTGATGACTGTACTAGCGCCACCCAAGGGTGTTTCGCGCATAGTATTTGTTGTGGTTCCTTCCACTTTGGTTTGTGACTAATCTGTCACTACCACATTTCTAGAACAGGGGTATTTTTGTCATTTTATAATTATATAATTTATGTATATGTTTTATTAAATGTGATGGTTGTATTAATTAGTAGACTAGCCTATTCATTTGACTTGGTTGACCCCATTTAATTTAACTTGATCCATAGGCTTGATTAATTAGAATAGCTATTATTAGACAAGTTAGTTAGTTAGTTAGTTATTACCTTAGTTATAGAGAGTATTAATGATTCTAGTTATGAAAAAGGGAGAAGGACCTTTAAGTCATTTTAAATATCCTTACAACCAAACCCTAGCCCTAATAAAACTCTATATAAACCCCTTCATGACAAGCCCTTAGTTCATTAATTTCATTCCAAACTAGAAGAAATCCTAGCACACCATTCCAATCCCACTCCTTTCATTCCAAGGAGCCTAGAAGCTTGACATTGCTAAAGGAGCACTTGAGGAAGGTGGCTTAGTGTGGAGCTTGCTAGATGGAGGTGTCCATCTACTTCCTTGTGTCCCCTTGGTGCAATACATTGCGAATCCATCTCCCAATAAGTAAAATCCTTGTTTCACTTGTCATTTCATATTACATGGTAGTTTAGAACCCTAGTGACCCTTCCATGGCTAAGGAGTACCTATAGAAAGAAGAATGAGGTTCTAATGAGTCCTATTGTGATAACTACATAGAGTTTTATGTCCATTTGAGAAAGACTACGAATCTTGAGCACCAAGTATTTGTCAAAATTACAACTTGGCGATTTAATTCTATTTTTTTCAGTTTATACCTAGGTATAGCTTGGTTTGTTCATTAATAGGTACATATATAATTCTAAGTGTTATATATATATATATATATATATATATATATATATATATATATATATATATATATATATATATATATATATATATAAAATATATATATTTTATATATATATATATATATATAAAATATATTATATATATATATATATATAAAATATATATATTTTATATATATATATATATATATATATATATATATATATATATATATAAATGATTATGTATGGATACATATTAGAGGAAAGTGTGCCTATACATATACAAATATATGTGAAGATTTGTGTTCCACTTTGAGATGACGGTAACTACTAATGAGAGTAATTGTGTCTGTTCATGTATAGGAAGGGGAGAGTGTATAGCAGTAGTGTGAGGGGTTCAAGTGAAGAGGGCAATAGGGAGTTAAATCCCTATGAGTATGCACAAGTGATAGGGGCTTGTTGGCCTGGCATGACTTGTACATATGAGGGCAGCAGGTTAGGTGAGAAGAAGGATGTGTTTGTGCATATGTGGCATTTGTGTTGTGTTTAGACAGGGAAGGTGCGGCAGTAGGAGAGCACTGCACAGGAGAGCAGTGCTCACATTGTGTGAGTGACTGTGCACATGTGTCAGTGAGAGTAACAGACTTTGGGTGATTGTAGGTAGGTATCAGCTGAGCGTAGGAAGCCAATACTAGTGTTACATCTGAATGCAGGGAGTGTGCATTAAGGAGGAGGCAGTGGCAACCTAGGAAGGAAGCAATCAGCAGCCACCCTGTTGCATTCGCTACACATGAGGGCAACATATTCAGTTACAGTAGCAGTCGAGTTAGGTGTGAGGCATGTACAATTTGGGAGCAGTGCATATTGCACTTGGCCTTAGGCCATGTTGGCCTGTGCACTGGGTGCATAGGCAAGAAAGGGGAGGTGACCAGGTCCTGTTGGACCTGGTATAGGCCATAGCAGGGCCCAGGTCCTTGCCTTGGCAGCATAGTGATTGGTGCAGTATGCAGGGCTTAGCCATGTGCACCCAGGAATAGGGGATAGCCCTTTGACAGGGTTAGGTGAGAGTGATGGGAGGAAACTCCCTGTTCCTTTTAGTAGTTAATTTGGTGTGTGTGAGTTGTGTTGAGTATTAAGTTAGAGCATATCTCGTGAATAGGAAGATTTGAGTGGGTATGTGTCATAGATATCAGTGTGTGAAATAAGATAGGTATCGGCAATAGGTATTGGACTGATACCAATAGTTATAAGTCATACCTTCAATTGTTATGAACATAACAGATATAAGTGCCATGTGAGTAAGTTGACTGTCAAATTGACAATGAATAGGGAAATTAATATAGCAGGTGGATGCACATGAGCAGTGAACATATTTTGTTGAGGGAAGTAGTAAGAATATAGAGGGGACTAATCAATAGGTTGTGTATCAATAGGAATATGAGAGTTGAGTGTAAAATACGAGTTTTCCTCCTTGTTGCAGACATGTATGCACTTGCACACAAGTAATGAGGCAGGTAAGGGAAAAGGGTTATGTTGGCCCTTTGGCAGCCCCTATAGGCAGGAGCTTGGTTCGAGTTAGTAGATAAAATAGGTAGATGGGGAAGTGACAGAGAGGAATGTAGGAGTTATGTCAGAGAAAATCCAGTATATGTGAGGGTGGTGATGGGGATTTGGTACCTATGTGAGAGAGTTATACATACTTGTATCCTATGGACTTAATGTGTTAAGTGGTGACAGGGTTAGGCAACCTGTTGGTCTGTTAATAATAGTATACATGTGTTTGCACATATGAAGATGACTAATGAAGAAAGCAGTAGCATATACAGTCTGTACAGGAGGAAAATGTGGGATGTTACTGCAGCAGGGCAAGTTAAATAGAGGGAGAATAAGTCAGGATTGTGTGACCTGCAAGGGAATGCAGGTTGTTGAACCTTGTGTACATTGGTGCACAGGTAAACATGTGTGCATATGTATTGGGTAGCACAAGGCAGCAGGTTAAATTGGTTTATAGGCAGCAATGTATAACTGCTTGCATAGGATAGTAGTCCATAGGCTGTTAGAGATTGTCAACATGTTATAAATTTATGTAATGTAGACAAGGAGAGCGAAGCCCTGTGTTGGCCACAGGGGCAGCACACAGAAGTGTGTGTGTGTATGGTCTATGGGCATGTGAGTAGGAGTCATGGTTAGTGTAGGCAGTTAAGTATGGTAATGTAATGCAGGGGTAGGTTGGTATGTGTATGTTAGGCAGTAAAGGATAATACCTTGTATAGATAATGCCTAGGTATAGGTTAGGTAATGATATTACCTAATATATATATATATATATATATATATATATATATATATATATATATAGGGTCGTTCTACAATACATCCGCTGAAAATGGATGTATCGATACATCCGAAATCGGGACCGTTGGATGTTGATCCAATGGTTCGGATTGAATAATAGTGTAGAAACATCATTTAATGCTGATTTAGACTTTTGACCTGTTGGTAACTTGCTTTAGCAGGTCATTCTTCACTTTAATTTTTTCAATGAACACCCTAAATTAACTCATATTTACTCTCTCAAAAGTCCATCCAATTTAATATTTCGTAATTTTTTTTGGTTACAGGCCGTCGTGGTGGTGGTATTGGTGGTTGTGGTGGAAAGAGAAACGGAGATGAAGAAGGAAATAAGAATCGGTCCGGATCGCGTCGAACGTCGTTGAGCCCTCCTAGAACAACGAGGAGTACCAGCTGCGTCGAGAAGAATCGGTCCGCTTCGCGTCGGACGTCGTCGAAACCTCCTCGAACAAGAAGAAGTACCAGCGGCGCCGCTCTAATTTTACTGTCCATGCCATTGTCAGAAATCTTATTTTTCATCTAATAATTTTATATTTTGTTAATAAAGTTACATGTCACGGTGGTGGTAGTGAACTGAGGAAACCTGCTTCTGAGGTCGGGCGGATCATCTGCTCACATATTTAAAAAAAAAATCTGTATTGATCGGACGAAATATTTTTTACTTTTCTATTGATAATTTTTTCGAAGAGAATATTTTATTTGGACGGTGAATGGCCATTCTCTTTGCTTTTAACACGAAGGATGGCCATTCTCTTTGCTTTTAACACGGCGAATAGACGGAGAATGGCCATTCTCTTGGCTTTTAACACGGCGAATGGACAGAGAATGGCCGTTCTCTTTGCTTTTAACACGGAGAATGGCCATTCTCAAGGAGAATGGCTATTCTCTGTTCCTTTAACATGGAGAATGGCCATTCTCCGTTCTTTGAAAACGGAGAACGGACACTCTCTGTGCTTTTAACAAAGTATGGTACATTTAGGACTAGAAATGTTCAAGTATCTCATATTTTTTTACCAAATATTTACAGTATTTTTAATATCATTTACCATAGTACATTCATTTAATATTAAATCATTTTCAAGATAATCCGAATATTATTTTATCAGGCTTCCACTGTATGGCTGAACAAAATTTCTTGCGAATGTTTGAATATAATTAACCTACTATCAAAGAGAATTTTTCTTACATTACATTGTACATTACACTGGCATCGACTTCATACTGATGGCATAGATGTACTGATGGCAATAACAAAGGATGAACAGCCAGGATTATAATTATGTTTTCGCAAAAACAAGGGATGAACAGGCAGGATTACAATTTTGCTTCAGCAATAACAAGGAATGAACAGGCACTGGCATCGAATTCATACTGATGGCATCGATGTAATGATTTTTTTACCGAAAGCAAAACATATTACAATCAAATAAAGTTTCAGTGATCCCAGGAATGCATTCGTAATGAGGCCACCTGTAAACCCTAGCAATGCACCCAGGACTCATGAAATCTGTGATGGGCATCTGCAAATCAAAGGAATACACCAAAATATCAATATCATCTATGAAGGCCAACTGCCAACCAAATAAACGCTTCAACCAAAAAATCATAATCAAATTAAGTATACTTTATTCCAAGTCCAATAAACTGCATAATTCACGTTACAGTAATCTGCCCAATCCACGTTAGTAATTCAACATAGAACCTGCATAATTCACAATACAATAATACAAATAAATATCAGACCTACTCTAAATTCAAGACCATATTACATTTTCAAAACAAATTACGAACTATGCACTTAGTACAAGCGAAAAGTTTAGTCTTACAATATTTCAAACACAAAATTTAGTTTGTCCGCCATGACCAACAAATATTCAGAACCATATTACAAGTCAAATATTACATCCAAATTGAAATAAGAGACATTCAAAACTCAAAAGATGAATCTTCATAGCCGTCTCCATCTTCTTCTTCTTGTTTCTTTTTCTTTTTTTTCCTACTTCTTCTTCTTTCTCAAAATATCCTTCACCTACACCTTGAGGGACGGATTAAGAAAAATTATAGTCAGTATTGACTCACTTTATATATAGAAATGACATCCAAAAACATAAACAGAAGTATCAAAGTGATGGCTAGCCTTAAAGTGTCAATGTGCACAGTGTGTATTTTTACATAAGAGTTTGGGCTAGCCCCATTTACCTTCTTCACGAGCGAAGGAAAATCTTATTCTTGGTCAGCAAATTCAACCTCTATCTGGTTAATCTTATCCAGAATCCATTTCTGGTTGTCGGATATAGTCTTCATCTCTTTGAAGACATTCTCAAAGTTTGCAGCAACAAAATTGAATAGATCATCAACCCTGTCCTTAGTGTTTTTGATTCCATAAGTTGATGATTTTCCAGATGTTGATGGTTTGATTGCAGCTGCTGCCCGTTTTCCAAACATTCGAGTGAAGGTTAGTTTTCTCATGGGGCCTTTGTTTTTAATATAAACATCCCCTGCTAAGCTTGGGACAGAATGTTTATTAGCCATCGAGCATACAAATCCTCCAAAAGGAAGAGCTGTCCTTGCAGTTGGTTTTCCCACGAGATGCATCATTCTACTGAACATGTAGGAACCTATATCCATCATTTTTGTCTTCCCCATATAATAAAGAAATTTTACTCTCTCGGGATGGATGGAAAACTCATGTCCAGTAGGATTGAGTGTTTGAGATACGTAGGCATGCAACAATTTATACAAAGTTTTTAATTGATCTTTGTATACATTTTGAGGGGTCTTGGCACCCATCGAAACACCTGTAATCTCATGAATTGCATCCGTCATGGAAACATTATCAATATCTTTCATATCAAACTCAGGAACTGGATCAAATCCATAAAATTCGTTGATGACAGCAGCATTTACCCTAATCAGTTTTTCTCTCAGAAACACCAGTGGTTGATCCTCTTCTTTTTCTTTAATTTCAGCCGAAAGATTTGAGTAAAATTCTCTTACTATTGTTTGGGAGATTTTCTCAAGACAGGATTTGTTCAGTGTCTCCAATTGATAGAATTTTAATATATCCAGGAAAGCTTCGTCTTCGACATCATCCATCTTAATTGATCTTTCAGGCATAACAGCCTTTTTCTTGAAATATTTAATGTAAACCTTCTTAGTTTTAGAGTCTTTAAATTTTTTACCTCCTCTCCAGCCTGGGACTTATTTGATGATTGCTCTTCCTCTTCATTTTCCTCTTCTGATGAGGATTCAAAATCTACATAGTACGCTGATGACTCTGTATCCGTTGCCACCTTAGCCTTCGCTTGAGTACGCCTTCGATCTTCATAAGTTGAGTCTTCCGACGACTCTGTATCGAAGATAGATTTTTCGGTCTTTGTCGAGCAATGAGTGTTTTTAGCCTTTTTTGCACGTGGATTGGCTGCCGCCTCCGCCTTCATCGTCGCTGCCGCCGCCGCTGCTTCCGCCGCTGCCCTTTCGGCCTCTGCCCTAGCGACCATAATCTTGGTTTTCGCCGCCCTTGCAAGTTCTGCCCTTCTGGCCTGTATCGCATCTCTTTGTGGATTCTTTCCCTTCGACGATAGTCGTTGTTTCTTCGGTGGCATTTTGATTAGAAGAGGGTTTGGGAGAGGGTTTGGGAGAAGGAAGAGGGTTTGAGAGAAGTAGAGGAAAAATTCGACCGTCTTATGTGACCTTGGGAAGTGGAAAAAATTAGAATAGTTTTGAGTCTTAAATTAAATTTATTACTATTATTACTAGTATAAGACGGTCGAATTTATTACTATTAAATTTAAAAAACTACTTTCCAAAATTAAATTTATTACTATTATTACTAGTATATATCCATGTGAAATCACTACATAAATCTTTGGGATTTTGAGACCCTAATTTTAAAAACTACTTTTCAAAATTAAATTTATTACTATTATTACTAGTATATATCCACGTGTTCCGTATAAATTATTGAAAATTTTGGCAGAAAAAATGTGGTGGAAACATGTTTATTTAAAAAAATTTGACAACATATTTAAGAATGTGAAGTTTAATCTCAATATTTCTATTTTTTGAATATTTGATTAAATTTTTGAAAATAAGAAGACTATGTACTCGAAAAGAGTAAAATTGAAACACTCAAAGTTGTCCTCTATTTTACTTTGTAATCATATTTAAGATAGATTTGACGGCAAGGTTGACGCTGGCAGCATAATCAATTCTATGACGTAACAAGTCATTGATGGGGATATCGTCGCTGATATATGGATTTGACGTAACAAGATTTTTTAATTATAAAGAGCAATGCTATAGTTAGCAAATGGGTGTAAGTTGTAAGAAGGTTGTAAAAGTTTGATTGTAGCCGAAAACAAATTGGGTTAACAAAATATTATATTTCATTAAATCCCAGCTTCGTCGCCGGAACATTCTCCGGAGAAGTATACAAGAGGAGGACAAAAAACTGTAAAAAATGAAAAAAAAAAAGAAAAAGTCTAGCCCTCACTGGCCTCGCGGAGGATCTCCGCAAAGTCCTGCTGGGTGCGCACACCCGCCCTATGGCACAGGCGGCGAAACGCTTCCCTCTTCTCCAGAGAATCCCGTTCCTCCGGAGTAATCGGCAACAAGTCAAAGTTGGGCGCCGGATGAAGAGGTCAAGCGATGACCTCCAGTGACAACCCGCAGGAGGTCAGGAAGTCCGCAGCCGCTGCCAGCCAGTCATGGGCCGGAGGCGGCGCAGAGGGTGCTCCATGCGAAGAGGCTCGGCGACGACTGGAAGAAGACTCTGGCAATGGTTCCCAACCAGATGATCTTTTTGGAGCCATGTTAAATGTGCAACCTACTCAGATGAATGGGGACCCCTATGTATATATATACACGTTCCAAACCGACTTCATATTCCTTATTGGAAGTTGGGGATATAATGCTACACTTACAACCAAATGCTTATAACACTCTTACAACCTTCACCCATTGCTGACATGTGGGCCATGGCCCACATGTCAGCAATGGGTAAAGGTTGTAAAAGTGTTGTAAGCATTTGGTAGTAGACTTAGCATTATTGATGTCTTTCCAGGCTTAGTTGGTTGTGCTGTTTGGCTTTTACATGGAAGACCTAGGTTCGAGTCTGGTGTTTGGGTTCTGTAGAATTTTTCTATTGTTATCATTTTTTGGGTGCTATTATATGCTTTTAACTTAGTATGGAACAATTTTTGGGACTGTTAATGGCCATTCTCCGTTCCTCTAACACAGAGAATGGTACATCTAGGACGGAGAATTGTATATTTAGGATGGCGAATGGTACATTTAGGACGAAGAATGATACATGTAGGACGGAGAATGGTCCATATAGGACAGAGAATGGTACATTTAGGACGGAGGTAGGACGGAGAATGATACATGTAGGACGGAGAATGGTACATATAAGACGGAAAATGGTACATTTAGGACTGTTATGTAGGGTTGTGAATTTTAAATAGTTTGGCTGTTTAGGTTTGTTTTGAATCTATATAAATTGGTTTTGAAGGCTCGTGAAGATGAATTAGTTTGGCTGTTTGGCTGTTAATGGCCATTCTCTGTTCCTCTAACACGGAGAATGGTACATTTTGGACGGAGAATTGTACATTTAGGACGGCGAATGGTACATTTAGGACGGAGAATGGTAAATGTAGGACGGAGAATGATACATGTAGGACAGAGAATGGTCCATATAGGACGGAGAATGGTACATTTAGGACGGAGGTAGGACGGAGAATGATACATGTAGGACGGAGAATGGTACATATAAGACGGAGAATGGTACATTTCGGACTGTTCTGTAGGGTTGTGAATTTTAAATAGTTTGGTTGTTTAGTTTTGTTTTGAATCTATATAAATTGGTTTTGAAGGCTCGTGAAGATGAATTAGTTTGGCTGTTTGGCTGTGTAAATAGATTTTAAAGGGTTGTAAAAAAGAAACCAATATTTTCGTATCGATCACCATTAATTATGGTGAATGGCACTGATACCACTAATATGAGTGGAATTTGCACCGCCAGAATTTATTTTGAATAAGGTAAAATCTGTGTTGGGAAATGACGAAATCTCTTGGATATGATTACACTGAGATATTGTATTAATGGTAAAATCTGTGTTGGAAAATGTCAAAATCTCAGAAGTGAGCCGTCTTAGGCGTCATTATATCACAGTCCATTTTATTTATAAAAAAATAATCATGTAAAAAATTAGTATTGACAAAAGTAAAATTTGCTCAAAATGGAGAATCCAACTCATAAAAAATATCTTATATGTAGACTAGTGAAAAATATATATAAAGAAATGCATGCATGCATGCATGCTAATGTTTTCACCATTCATCCCAGGAATGATAGAACATATCTAAATCATTATACCACTCATACACAGGTTCTCCTGGTACTGGGATTACATTATCAAAGGGTTTTTTAAACGTCTGTATTGCATAACAAATTTTTCAGAGTTCGTCGTCGAAGATCACGTTGAAGCACCCATGTATGTCAAGCAGGCGAAGACCCTTGCAGTTGTATATGATAGATCGCAGCGTGTCTCCATTGAACATGCCGAATCCCATATGTAGGTGCTCGAGACGCGGCATCCAATCAGCCACGGCCTTTCCCTCCGCCTCGTTTTTTGTGTCCAGCACGAATATGTTCCTGAGCATGAAATCCGGAGGGGGCATGTTCCTACTCAGCTTGACCAGACGGCGGTAATACTTTTCGACGAAAATTATTCCAGTCGACGTGATATAGAGGCAGTAGCTAATGTCGAGTTCTTCCAGCACGGGGAGAAACTCCAAGTGTCTCACAAAAGTTTCATCACTCACGTCGCACTTCAGAATGTGCACCACCCTTAAAACGTTCCCACTATATTATAAAAATGGGAAAACATCAATAGAAATTAACAAAAGTATACGTAAAATTTTGTAATAGAAAAAATAAAGTATTAGAATAAGACCAAATAAAATTTTGTACTGGCCTTAAACATGCAAAAGAGAAGGCTGCTTCGTCGAGCTTGTACGCGGAGAGGGACCCTAGATATCCCTCACTGCGAGCCACGAGCTTCATTACGGTCAAACTAATCTCAGCGGTTTGCTGGGTCCTCCGGCACCACTGTACCAAGTCGACGTTAGACAAATAGTCTAAGGGACCGTTGAGCGCCTTCCACCACGAACGGCAAACTAGGGCCACGTCGCACATTACCTCGTCCGCCGGCATCCCCGACAGTACCAGTATCATCGAGAGAATCTCGGTAGGGATGACGGCCCATCCGCTGCAGTTGATCTTGCTCCTCTCCATTGCGACTGTTCTTCTTCTTCTTTCCTTTGTTTCTCTCTAGTCGGATGGGTTCTTTTTTTTGGAAAAGGCTATTTAACCCCTCGTTTACGCGGGTGTATGTAACCCGCTCGTGGAGGGGTGTGACCGAACAAGGCACGAATCTATTGGAAAATAACGGTAATGCAACTGTATTAATATTAGCAATTAGTCGTTTGGGCTTCCAACATATTTGGGTGATCCCATCTCCCATTATGTGGCATTTGACATGGCAGATGACATAACAGCTGACATGGCAGATGACATAACAGCTGACATGGCAAATTTTAACCCCAAAAATTAATTACCCAATTTTTTTTAATGTTAATGTTAATGTCAATATTAATATTAATGTTAATGTTAATGCTAATGCTAATGTTAATGTTAATGTTAATGTTAATGTTAATATTAATATTAATATTAATATTAATATTAATATTAATGTTAATTTAATATTAAATTATTTATTTACTATTAATGTTAATTTTAATTTTAATATTAATTTTATTGTTAAATTTTGTCATGTCAGCTGTCATGTTAGCAACCATGTCATATGCCACATAATGGAAGATGGTATCATCCAAATTTTTTTGGAGCAAATAGCATTTTCGTAATATTAGTTTTAATTATATTGTAAATTTTAAATTAACAGAAAAGCCAATGTAGATTTAATATTAATGCTACTGTAAATTTTTTCCGATCGTGCCTCGATACTTACGTTTGTCGACCGAGCTACCGTCTTCATCATTATCAAGTTTTCATCCGAATCATCGTCCTCGTTGGGGCGTGATGCCGCATTTAATATGGAGTTGCGCTCGTGCAAGGCAAGATAATAGATTCACAATAGTGTTTATAGCTCAAATTGATAACATAAGCAGCGGAAGAAAAACGTAGTATACAACAAGAATCTCTTTTATTGATAATGAACTGAAGGTTACAATGGCTCTGAATAGCCCAACTTAACATGCCAATTGGCTACAACGCTCATGATCTCTCTAGCTCACAAAGGAGTACATTGTTCCATAGCCAACAAGTAGTCTTCGGCTGAACATCTTTATGTCGCAAGTCCGAACGCCAATGCGGTAGCTCCTCTTGAACGCTAAGGACTCCATGCCTCGGCACGTCCAAGCCGAGCCCCGCCTCGAGCCGAACATATCCTGAACTTGTCCACTACCGTGTCCCTACGGCAGATACAGTTAGACATAATCTTAACATAAACATAGTGATCGTGCTCATCTATGTCCCATTTCGCCTAGCCTGCAAGGTTAGAACTTTACATAAGAAATCATATCATTTCACTCAACCAACCAACCGTAAACTTAAACATATGCATAAGGGTGGCAGGCCATGCGCCTGCACCCAGCGCTAATCTCAGCCCACCGACCCTATCTATATGAAGGTCACGGTATTTCGTACCGTAATGCATCTTTGGCATCCTTATGTGTAAGACTATGATCGCTTCGATACGGGATGCTAGCCCAATATTCGAAGGATCCCAAACTTACTGATATCATAGCTTATCACAACACTGGACGGTCGCAACCCGTCCTAATGATGTGCACCATAAATACCATACATAATTCCCTCCTTTGAACTACTCGGTTGAATTAAGATGATGTGCACCATAAATACCATACATAAATACCAACATTGGACGGTCGCAACAATATAATAGCTTATTGGGTATATTATATTGACATTGCTTGTCCTCCATTCGGAGTTGACCGTTCTCGACAGGTTTTGATATTATAACTGTTGTCAGATAGTAGAACTAGACAGCGTTCTACGTCGTTTCTGCGGTGTAGGCTGGGACGCAAGTCTAAGGCGAGTGGCTCGTTCTACGTCGTTTCTGCGGTGTCGTCAGCGCAGCCAACCAGTCGCTCGTTTGAAGCAAGTCTAAGGCGAGTGGCTGACCTCCTTCGCCTCGTCCCTCTTCGACGTCACTGGCATCACAAGCCATCCTGGACGTATAGCTTTGTTAATCGGGGTCCTTTCAACGCAAGTAGCTAGTTCCGATGCAAGTCCCCGCTTAACCTGTGCTGAAACCTTATGCACGACTATACCCTGTTTCCTTCTAGGTCGAAACGGTCCCGTGGCCCCGGGTTGCTGATCGAGGAAACTACCGTCTTGTCGACAAGTTGTCCATAACCGTGCGAAGACATATTTTCCTTTTAGTTAATAAGACATAGCCTACATTATCTTTGAAAACCCAATCCCTTTTCCGTGTTTGTGCCCTTGCATTTATCCTTTCATTCGCAACAACATTATCGATTTACCTAGGAAGGGGGTCGAGAAGAGGAGGGTCAGCCACTCACCTTGAGTTTACTTCAGGCGAGAGAATGGATCTTAATTCAACCGTTCCCGTTCGATCGAGTCAATCGATCCCGACCTATCGGTCCCGACCGAATTGATAGCGACAGTGTTCCTTTCTCGCGTACCCCGTGGACGGAGTACGGGGCACGATGTAGGGACGGGGCACTACAGCTATAGACTAAGATGTCGTCTATGAACACTATCACGAACTGATCCAAATAGTGCATGAAGATACGATTCATAGGGTCCATGAATACGGCTGGCACACTGGTCGCTCCAAATTGCATAACAAGGAAATCCTAATGTCCATACCTCGATCTGAATGATGTCTTCTGGATGACTTTCTCTCTGACTCTGATCTGATGGTACCCTCATGACCGCAACTCAATATTCGAGAATACAGCCGCTCCCTTGAGCTGATCAAATAAGTCATCAATGTACGATAATCAACACATAATCTTGACGTACCATCCTTCTTCTTCACAAGAATCATCGGTGCTCCCCAAGGCGATCCACTAGCAAGAATGAATCCTTTGGTTCTGAGTTCTTCAATCATCTTGTACAAGATTTCCAACTTTGAAGGTGCCATCCTGTAGACTCTCTCCGGTCCTGGTGCCGTCCCTGGAATCAAGTCGATGGTGAAATCTCTGCCTCATCGGAAAATGAAAACTCTGTCTCACCGGGAATACCCAAAATAATCCTGCCAATATGGCAGTCTATTATTGTGTATTGCTCCTTCAACTAATCCATTCCTAGGCCAAGGGACCAATTCGGCCCGCAGCAAAAGGGTCGTCGTCTAACCCAGCTATAGTCCGTGATGGCTTGACATTGCCAGTGGCCTTCACACCCTTTCACTGCTTAACAAATGCACGTGACACGGGACGGTGCTGCTATACTTCGATAGCCCAACAAAATCTTTTCTAATGTGTTCGTGCAACGACTTGACAAGCAAGGCTACGTCAAGCCTTGCATCGAGGGAACGTGCTGTGCACGCGTTCGACTTGAACAATCAAGTTCTTTGGGTGCATAGACTTAAGCAAGAAGCAGTGAAATACGACTTAAACTACGGGACAAGCGAATGTTAATATTAATTGTAGTTCCAATTACATTTTAAATAAAAAAGAATGCAATTTTAACTTTAACTAGTTTTAAGTAAATTTTAAATCAAAAACTATTTTAAATTTAGTATTAATATTAGTTTCAATAATATTGTAAATTTTAAATTAACAGGAATGCCACGGTATTAGAAACATAGCTAGCTGATGTCACGTTACTCGGGGCTCGGTTAGTGTTGTCTAAACTCGTACGTGCGAACTAGTTATTAGTAATGATAACCAAAAATTGAATTTTAAGTTTAAAATCTAGTCATCTCCCACACTCTCTCTTTCT